>CAWYPQ010000533.1:0-22198 GCA_963965965.1 Trididemnum nubilum | reverse complement strand
CTGCTAAGTGCTTGATGATCGACTAAAATTCTTTTTCTTTTTCCGCCGGTCTTTAACAGAATAAAACACGGAAATGCTTCCTGTCAAATCTATTGCGTCATGCAATTGTTTAGAAACGTGGTTTTAGCTCAATTAAATAGTGATCGCAAAACGTTTGTTTGCTACGCTAATGGTAATGATTACGTAAAGAGATCGCGGGCCGGATAAATACACAACTTCGAAAACAGGCCGCGGGCCGGATAAAATGTGTCGGCGGGCCGCAGGTTGCCGACCCCTGTATTAATGACTAAGCTCTCTGACGCCAAAATTACAATATTTTAAATAAATAAGCAAAACGTCTTCTCCAGTATACGGGTACGTCATAAAAATTAGCCATATGTGGGACATAATAACGCGGTAATAGGTTTGCGGGGCGGCTTTATAATGATGTTCAACGGTGCGTTTATTAAACATATAGGATATTGGTTAGTTTTGTTTGACTTACGCTCATAATCAGCTCTACCCACACGAGCATGGTCACCATAAGTTGTTTTGCCACAGCTCATATCAACATCCCTCTCGTACGTGTAGCGGGTTCCTCCCAGCTGCGCGTTGTTACTAAGAACTTCACCTAAATCATGGTATACAATTCAACTAAATAGACAAAGGGGTGGTTACTGTCTTCGTATTAGAAACGTGATGCTCACAATTTAATAAACTAAACGTATTTGTCGCCTTTCGCGGGATACTTCTTAGATTGATACATAATTAAAAATTAGCACGTATATGACAGAGTTGTAAAGGTTCGCTATGGCTATGACGTAAGAATCAATGTATTCCAAGCGAATGATGCGGAAGGTCGTGCCATTTTTTGCGTAATTAACTACCGAACACTACGCTTAAACCTTATTAAGTATGATCTCGCTTATTTTGCTGATGTTAGCAAACTTCATGTTCGATTTGCCTGAAAACTTAATAGTTATGTATTTCGCGTTTTCCACCAAACTGTGCTATTCCTATGCCACCAACTTGCGCGTTTCCTCTGACACTCTGCGCAACTACACCAGAAACGTTCGCATGCGGCCTATATGTTTTGCTGGTTTCTTCCGCCGCCATTAGCTTGATTTTCCTCGGCGGTTAATTTTTTAGATTCAGTTATTGTTGATAACTCAGATTATCTTTGTATCTACAACTGACTGACATAATGCAAATTTAGGGGATTCTATGCATTTTAGAGAGAGTTAATGTCATTTTAATTGTAAAAACATATCAAATCATAAAAAAATTGTAATTGCGTCATCAATGACGACACTGTATGCGGGTTTGTTGCATTTTAATCCATTTTTTATGATACCAAAACAAAAAAAAACAATAAACAAGTTTAATAATCCGGTAATTATATTTTTACAACGAAAAACGCTAACTAACCAAAAAACTAATAAATGGATAAAAATTCTACTGGGATGCATGTATGACGTAATTAATATGACCTTACAAAAATAATTCTTAACTTCTTGAGCCAAATAGTCATCAATTACTCATAATCCATAAATGCGCTCATTTACGTCACGGATCAACAATATGTAAAATTTCTTCAAATATTGAAAATTTATTTATTACACACTGTAAGAATGAATTTCTTAAATTAATTACGCAGTTAACTGGTTAGCAACGCGCAGACAAAAAGAAAACCGATCGTGCCTGATAATCCTCTATGTATGACATTTACGCAAGATCAAGTTTGCAAAATAATGTACATTTAAAAACATTAACGTTTTGTTCGGAATCTGAGCTTTTCATGGAGCAAAAACTAGTTTTTATCTTTTTAGTTGGGGAGTTATAAAAGTTTGAACATTTTGAGTAGAATCATTCCTTTTGGGCCATTGAGTGTAAAATTTTGTCTGTTTTGAATAGAGTTTACATTGGTAATAATATCTGATAGTATATGATTAACTTGCAGCATTACTGTTTAAAGCATGAAACTGTTTGTATAGATTGCAGGATTTGCTGCGACCTTATGTCGTGGATGGTTTTCATGTAATTTGATGATTTCAAAAAATCTTTTTACCCTTATGCAAATAAAAAACGAAACAGAATAATTAGCATAAAATTGTAAGTTGGGATCACAATTCCTCAAATTCTTCAACTAAAATCGGTCAGCGTTGATTTTTACTCGTGTTTCTGGCTATTTATTTTTTTAGAATAAAAAATTTATTTCACTCAAATGCAGAATTTAAAATATGGTGACCACAAGACAAGGTTCCAAAAATAAATGCAGTTTTCTCAACTTTACATTTGCTCTTTCGCTGTTGAAATTTGGTTCAAAACAAATTCTTTTAGTCGCGCTGAAAAACATTTATTTATACTTGCAAACATAATAAAGTTTTAATTTTCAGACAGACTGTTTGCGTTTAATTTCCTCAAAACTTAAAGCAGATTTGGAACTATATAGCAATACTGTATGAAATCAATTCAATTGTATCTATATAGTCAATTCAGTACTGAAAATCGAAAAACGATTTATGAAAAAGTTAATGCAAATTTTTACGCTTTGCAACATTTGGGAAACAGTTTTTTATATTAATGCCTTGGTCTATAGTTAACAA
Organism: Trididemnum nubilum; assembly: GCA_963965965.1. NCBI lineage: Eukaryota > Metazoa > Chordata > Ascidiacea > Aplousobranchia > Didemnidae > Trididemnum > Trididemnum nubilum. The sequence goes on along the minus strand of CAWYPQ010000533.1, from coordinate 19,613 downwards.
TAACGATAATAACAATAATAATATAACCATAATAACTTTGGAAATAAAAGCTTTTTTTTCAAACTTTGCATATTTCAAAATTTTGTATTAAAAATTTTGTTCATTCGAGATTTGGCTCAATTAGGGATTCTGGCCATTCGAAATTTTGTCCATTCAGGACTTTGTCCGATTCGTGATTTTGTTTGTTTGGAATTTTGTTCAGTTCGGGGTTTTGTTCACCAGTTCCGGATTTTGTTCATTCGCGATTTTGTACAATTCAGTGTTTTGTCCATTTTGGATTTGTCCATTCGGGATTTTGTTCGTTTATGTTCAGGGATTTTGCACAAGATACCGCTAAAGCAATAAGCCTGAAGAAAAACTCGTGAGTGGTACGAGCAAAATAAAACATTCGGCAACCTCGGCAAAGCTAAACGCACAAGAAAACAAGACCCTGGTCTGGACAGGATGCAAGACCTGAGTACTGAGTAGCGCAGCTCGAGCCGACCGGGGTGACGCAGTCAGAGAGCCCGAGCCGAACAACTGCCTATCTCTGAACGCCGGGTACGGATCACCCGCCGTCTTTGTTTTTTTTTCGAGCGAGCGCAGCTCGACAAGTTGAGAAGCGAGTGCAGGAAAGCATGCATCGAGCAATTCATGCTAAAAATGAGCGCGGACAATGCCTACCGCAGTCGTCCAGCCAGGGGTAGCTCTAGCAACTGAAACCTTTTAGTTCAGGTCAATTGCTCTGCTTGCATGCAATATTTGACTGGATTACGTTTAGAATGTCTCAGTCGTATATGCTGCTAACTTGCAACTACGACTACGATAATTTTGAATTGTTGACTGAACTTTGAATTAAGTTCAGAACATTGCAACTAAAACAATACGGTATGATTATTACAGAATTATTACGGAAAAGTAGTTAAGTGCTTTGATTGTGACTAAACTGGTTGAGTTTTCGTGACATTAAATTACTTGAGAATAATGCTGCGTTTACAAATAGCGGTTTTCGCAATCTGAAATGAAATTTCAGCAGGGACGTGCGGTCAGGGGAGGCAGGTGAGGCCGTGCCTCACCTGAAGAATTGTACAAAGAAAAACAAAAATAAAAGTATACAATTAAAATAAAATGCTTTCACGCAAATCAAAATATTTCTCAAAAACTTGACCAATTTTTATCATAGTTAGTTTTTTTGTGTATTCACTGCTTATATGCTATGCTCTTTGCATTAAAACGCCGAAACTATTCGGTTAATTGCTATCTCTCTTTGCGCGCCAGCGAGCATCGCTTGAAATATGCGAAGTGAGGCATTTTCGATTGTGCCTCACTTCAGCCAAGCAAATTTTAATAAACGAACTAAAAGTATGCCTTTTTCTCTCTGACAAATCGCGGCAACGCATAATGCTTTGAAATCTGATTTTGAGGCACGCCTCACCTATGACGTCATAGAATAAGAAAAAGTCAAAGCGGTTTTTTGTAGCCTTTCGTTCATTGCAAAATTGCACGAGTTACTTTTCTTGCGAAATAAAAACAATTTATTACGAGGAAATTAACTAAAATGGAAGAAAATTTAGTCTTAAAGCTGAGAGATTTTTCCACAACTAAACTTGAAGTTTTAGCTCGAACAAAACCGGTTTAAAAGATTTGCTCGAGACATCAATACGAAAGAATCCCTCATTTCAGAAAGAGTACTACCGTACTCAAGAAAAAGAGTGGTTGCGCAATACAAATCGTCATTTCTGCTTTCATATTTTTAGCAAATAATAATGTTGGTACTGAAACCTGGTTTTTGTGACTTAGCAAAACCAAGACTTCAATCATGTTCACATTCAAAGTTAAATAATTGGCCAACCTTGATAAATTTTCGAAACTTGAAAAATTGTTTGGCAAGCTAGGGTCCAGTCTAGCATAGCTATATACCAAAAATTAGCAAAAATAATTCTAAGACTTTTGCAATATTCGTCCACTTTCTAGACGTTTTAGTTTTGAAGAAAATCGGAAAAAATGACGATTTGGCGCCAAGGCTACGATTTGGCGCCAAGGCTACGATTTGGCGCGGATGCTATGATTTTCGCGCGGGTGCGATTAATTTGGCGCGAGTTGAACAACTTCAAGTGTCAGATCTAAATAGGCTACTTAGTCAGCGGTTGCGGTATTAACGAGAGATTAACAGCAGTGACTAAACGAGTAATTAATTATCGAAAAATTTTGTCTTCTTTTAATGGCTATGAAAACAGTTATTTGCTTGTCATTCATTGTCTTTAATAATGTTTTTGCTAACATGTATCAGGGCCGCTACTAGGAGGGGGGAAAAAGGGGGCGGCGCCCCCTAAACAAAACTCCTCTCCCCCAAACTGCCCAGCATGCCCACCCAAACTTTCGTTACCGTTGCAGCAGTTTCAAAATGATAGCTTTTTTTTGTGGAAACCAACCGAGACCTCGGAGAAAAGTAGACCATATTGGCGCGATGACCTTTTTTTTTGGATATCAACAGAGAGCTTGGTGTAAACTAGACCAACCCAAAAATTTTGGTCCCTCCAGAAACAAATTTTGCCCCCCTTAGACCTACGTTCTCTTTGCGGCATTGACATGTGTGTGAAAAAAAATTGTGCCTCACCAACCAGAAACCTCACCGCACGTCACTGAATTTCAGCCATGTGTAAACGAGATTTCGCATCGTCAAACCAGGTTTCGCAACTTTCCTTTTCTAGTAGTTTTTGTGCCTGATTTCGCATCTCTAAGTTGCCAAGCTTGTATAAGCGCTCTGATACGAAAGTCTCGATCCCGTGATTTTATTGAGTGTTTTTGGGATTAAGATGTTCCTCGCGATAACCACAGTAAATGTAGCTGTAGGCGAATAAGTGCTTTTGTTTTGCCTGCGACGTTGCTTTCGTTTATGTATTTGCACTTCTTTTAATGCTTTTTAGGTATGAAAACTACTATTTTTTTATCGTTCGCATAGACGCAAGGTTTTCGCTCCTCGTCGTCAAAACCACTTTGCGTAAACGACTTTTTTTGTCATGTGTAAGCGCGACAGCTTTAACAATCAAAGGCGAAATCAAGTTGTCGAATCTATTTGTCAACGTAGCCTAAAATGCCTGAGTACAGTATTGTCTTTAAGTGTTGGTTTTGATTTCTATGGGTTCTAATAAAACCGATCTTAAATGCTTAATTTTTCTTGTGTAGTATGTCGGACTGTTGGTTAATACTAAACATTTTAGAAGACTAGATTTTCAAAAAATCATTGAGAATTCTCAAGTAATTATTAGTAATTACGGTAAGGCAGGTGATGCTTTTGTCGGCTCATAGTTTTCTCGTACGATTTGTCTACAGTAGACAATAGACATTAAAAAAAAAAAAAAAGATTAGTGATCAGCTAGCTGCCTTTGTCTCTGTTGATTTTTGCCCCCGGTCAGTTTTGCTTAGCATAGAGTTGTACGCAGTAGAGGACTTAATGGTAGTGGTACAAACATACAATATGGAGAGATTTAGATTAAAGATTTTTGCCACCTTTTCATGTTTAGTTAGTCTATGTTATAATTGATGTGAGTGCTACTGCAAATCAGCGAATTGCTTAAATTAAAAATCGTAAAAACTCCTGCGAGAAAATTTTTATATTCTAAAATTTCTTTATCTGGCCAAACAAGTGAACATTGCTGTATATATTCTACAGAACTTGAAGAGCAGTTTGAGCTTCAAATAAACCAAAACTTAATTTAGCTTCAGTTTAGATCGAAGTTTTCAAACGCAGAAACTTAAACTTAGACTGCAGTGCCGTACAAATAAAAAATCTAGCTTCCCAAGAAAATCAACGCAAAAGTTATACTTAACAAATTGTAAATGCAATAGTTATTACAACAGGTAACTTGCAATTTCTTGCTGTAGTTTTATAAATAAAGTTAAAAATTTTGATATGCTATCAAGCCTAAAGCTGTCATTTAATGTTAGAGATTATTTTACTTAACATAAATTTTACTTCAAACCTTATTTCATTGTTATCATATTTTTATGGTAATGTGGCATTTGTCAATTTTTTTTATGATTAAACTTAAGTTTATATGATCAGTTTTCATTTAGAGTTAAAGTCTGCAAACTAGTAATATTACAATTACTATATTTTTACAGGAGATTTAAGATTACATTATACTAACCAATCATACTTAAGATTGAAAATAGGAAAAAATTTTGCCAAAGTTATGACGCGGTCAAGATTTAACTTCCCTTAATGTGATGGCTGCGATATCAAGAAAACGTTTGTCTGAGACCATTTTGTCAAAAAAACGAAAAAAGTGAACTTATGACGTTGAAAAAAACTAACTGTGCAAAAACCTGAAGCAATCAAAATTAAGTCAAGGAGTAGGTACTTCAGGTAAGACATTAGAGATCAATATCATAAAATTAAAGCATAATTTTTTTAGTTGAAATACACGGTAATTCATGATCATGTAAATATTTTGTACTACGTAGCTGTTAATGCAAATCAGAGCTGTAAGTCGGGCCGGGCTTTTCAAGTCGGGTTCAGGCCTAAAGTTGACAAAATTTTGGGCTTAATTAGGGCCTGAGGCGTTTTTTTTGTCTTAAATGCACAAAAATATAACCAAATTAACTTGGCAACATTGCTAAATTTTTCAGATTTAACTTAACTATCCGATTTTTTCGGGAATGAATCGCGCTTCAAATTAGTTTTCGGGTTCGGGCCTGAACTAGTCGGTCCATTTACAACTCTGATGCAAATAGCAGTAAACATTAGCTATGCCGCGTTAACACAAAATTTTGCTATTGTAGGAGTTACAAAAAATTCTGGAATTCCTTTTAAATGCAGCATAGTTTTAAAAAACTCTGTCACTAATTTATTGAACCGGCAGGTTACTTCTACGTATTTGAAGATCTAAACAATTAAATTTATTATTTTTATGCAGATGATTAAATCGGAAAACTCATGATCTTTTGGATCCCCAACAACCGACGAATAAGGCGCAGCGCGTTGTGCTCTAAAGAGAGGCAAAAGTAAGCTCTGTATTAAAACAAAAATTTCTTCAAAATTTTGGAGTAGCTCACTAACTCATCTTCAGTGCAGTGGTAAAACTGTTTTCATGGAAAGCTAAATTGCAATCTATGTATAGTCTAAAGGGCGCCTGTATATAGCAAAAATAATTGACAATGCGGAGTATTCCTATTCTTCGCTTTATTGGCGTGACGCGTTTCGATTTAGTACATGCACTTGATTAGCAAATAGGAGAGCTGAAAGGGATAAAGTCTTTCCTATAAAGTTTTACGCAAAAAATTAGTGAAATAAATTTTAGCGAAACCGCTTTAAAAAGGTTTTGTTGGTCAAAAATTTACAAAATTCTTCCAGCCGTAAGGCCTCGAATAGCTGGACGTCAGAAAGGTTTGATCATGCGCTTTTTGAATGCTTAAACAAGGGATTTCCTCCCAGATAATAACAAGCTTTTTTTTACATTGGCTCCCTTGGCCAAAAAACTTCCCGCGTTAATACCATTTGCTATTTACTGTATTGCATGCATTGTGTGTAGATTTTAGAAAAAGACTGGCGTTGCTTAATAATTACTTTGCTGTACTATTTTTGAGATTAAGGAACTTTTGACAGTGGCCCCATTCCTACTTGTTCAAAGCAAAAATTAAAATATATAACTTTATATTTACTTATGATTTATCGTGCTTCTTTCTATTTCAATATCTTGCACCTCCGCTGAAAACCTCGTATAAATGCTATATAAGTAAGTATTGCGCGAAAGAGTCTTCTTGATACATTTAGATTTGTAGAGTCTTTATGTTTTCGATATTTTCATAAAAAGATTAAAACTCAACTCTAATGGCTTGTTTCAAGCATAGTTTAATTTTAATCGTCTTCGGTGAGAAGAACAAAATTTGTTACCAAAAATCAAAGATTAAAGAGCGTAGAAACAAAATAAATAAACAATTCGAAGAACTTAAATTTTTATTTATATTTTGCAGACACACTTCGCAAGTCAACTAAGTGCAACCATAAACTCGTATCTGGAATAACGCTAATCAGCTGGTTTGGTAGGGCCGAAGATGAGCTTCGCCAGGACAAGCGAGAAAAAAGAAAACAAGTTGTATATCCTCTCCTAATTCAAGTTTCCTTGAGTTTGACCAAACAGCTCCTGTTTCAGGAAACACTGACCAAACTCAACAGACATTTAGAATAAATTTCACATTTAATTGTAAAATAAAATTTCAAAATTGGGTCAACGTGTGTTTGCGTGATGATTATAAAATACTTTGAATGTTGTATCAGATGTCAGATGTGGCCACCTAACCATTTTAGAACTTAACAGTGTTTGAATTTTAGCTCATGCAGATACGAAAGAAATGTCTTTAGCATACCAAATCAACCTGCGTCATAACGATATAAAAATTATAAATTTCTCGACTTAAAGTTCGCTTTTATGAATTGGTTGTAGCGAACAGCACCGACATGGAAATATCTTTTTGGCAGACCTTTTAACGAAATTCATGACCGATTAGATTTCGCTTTTCGATACAGCTGGACATTGAACCAGGTCTGAAAATGGTCGGGTTGCTATATCTTCATTATTACGTAGAGGTGATAAATCTAAAAACTGATTCATGACCGGATCCGAAAATACGATTGGCTTTACATTGATTAGGTTTGGTATGCCAGATTTAAAATTGATGGTCTTGCCAGTTTGTCTCATCTAAAAATGATAGAGATGCCCCATCTGCGTTAGACCGTGAAGCTCAATCTGAAACAGATTGCACAGCCAGTTCTGAAAGCGGTAAGGTAGTCTGATCTGAAAATGATAAGAATACCACATCTGGTTTAGCTGGGAATGCCAGATCTTAGACAGATCATCTAGCCAGATCTGAAACTGATAGGGGTTCACCTCAGGTTACGATTGGATTGCCAGATGTGTAACTGATAAGGGTGCCTGATCCGGATAAGACCATATCGCCAGGTCTAACACCGGCCACGAAGCCTGATATGAAATCGACGAAGATACCACATCTGACTTAGATCGGAATGCAAGATCTGAAACTGATAGGCTTGCCAGATCTGAAACCGACTGGATTGATAGATCTGAGACTGATCAGGTAGTTACTTCTGGTAGAGATTAGGGTGCCTGATCTGAAACAGATAAGGTTGCCAGATGTGGATCTGGTCATGAAAACCGGATCTGAATCTGATCCGCATGCCGGATCGGGTCGACTTTGCATGTTACATCTGGTTTTGATCGGGTTAAGATCTGGCTGAACTTTTGCCAGTTTTAAACCCGGTCTTAATCCGGCCTTATTGCCCGACCTTACCAGATCTGTTCCTGATCAGAGCCAGATAAAATGGCTATCTGGGCTGGTTACTTTCATTACCAAACAAAAATCTCCAAGGCAAACCTTTAAGTGAATTGCTATTTACAGCTGAAAATGTTGCAGAAGGCAATGTTTTGCTTTCCCCACTTGCGCCAAGTCACTCACAAAATTTAACACAAAAATGCACGATTTTAAACGTATTTTGGGTTTGACCTATAAATAAACAAAAGACTGAACAATTTATTATTATCAATTGGCTTTCAAATTTTAAAAATTTAGTTTTTTGAAATGGCAATATAAACGTGCGAAATGTGATCCAAATGACAATATCAATTTTTTCCAAAAATTACAAAAAAAAAAATCGCCCAGCGGCAGAGGGCTTCGCCCCCAGACCCCGTCTGTGATACGGTTGAGCTACACTAGTTTGCTCACCAAATCTCCCAATTTAGACATTTTAGAAAAGTTTTTTAACTTTTGGTTCAAGTTTTCCTCCTTTAACAATATTCTGGTTACGTGCCAACTCAGGCCCCAGATTGTGATCCTCCATTTTATAATATGTTTGTCCAATAGAAAGTCCCTCTTTTTGAAAATTTCTGATGACGTGATCGCATGTGATTTGCAGTTTAGGCCCTCCCAATTAAAAATCCTGGTTACGCCTATGTGTGACAGACGATTAAATTTTGGAAAGCTGGCTTACACAAGAGTTGCTTGAAAATCAGTCAATATGCAATTCTGACTTTTTACTTTGTTTTGAAGCACGGCTGCAATTTACTTATATGGAGATAGGAACATGCAGTAGCTTTTTAAAATTTTGTTTCTAATTGGCAACCCTGGCAAAATTACTAAAGAGAAAATCCTTTCTAATGGGAAATTAATCTAAACTATCATAACTTGGAAACAGAAGGTCGCAGAAAGCTCAAATTTGCTTCGTCAACACTCGCAGAAAGACCTGAAATTTGTCAAAACCTTGTAAAGAAAAAACTTGTAAAACCTTCTAAAACCAAACAACAAATCTCCGACTTGAATGGCCTTTAAAAATTACAACAAAAAGTTTAACAGTTTTTTTAAGTGCAAGTTACAAAAATTCAAAATTACTTTATTTGCGGTACCTAAATATAGTCTAGTAACGTTTATACGTTCTTGCACGGACACTTGCTATGCCCAGTTCTTGGTACCGGTGCCTACTTATTGCTGATATATACCGCCCTCACACTTTGGCTACTCCATTGCGAATCAATTCGCAGTGCAGTCTCCAAGCAGTCTCCGTGGAGTCTCCGTGGAATTTCCATTCGCAGAGGATTCGCAATGCTTTGCAATTCTACGGAGACTCCAAGGAGACTCTACGGAAACTGTGCTGAGACTGCACTGCAAATTATTCGCAGTGGAATCTCAGTAAAAGTCGCCAAAATGTGAGAGTGGTGATAGACTTGCCAAAAAAGTGCCAATTTACAAAAGATATGTGACAACCAAAAAAGTTGCTAATGTTAGCGATGAGATTTGGTGATAAACCAACTCTTTAATTGGCACAGTTCGTTCGCTATTTTCCATTTTTTGGCATGATTCAGCAAAGTAGCGGAAACAAGGTCCGGGTCTGAAAAGTGGACATGTAATGTAGCAATTACAATAGGCAATTGCTTTATTCATTCTGAGAGGTATAAGAAGTCGGTGTTTGGGTCAGAAGATTGAAGCTTGCGCTTTCCGTTGTTACAAGCTTTTCAAAACATGCAAATTTTTGCTTCATATCAGAAACTGAAAAAAATAGGTTTTTTGTTCATCTTAACTTTTTTATTTCAGTAAATCACAACGTAGAACATGAGTGCCAGCAGACAACGTCGCCCAATTGTTTGAAATGATATGCTTCAATTTTTCTGTTATTTACGGGGCCGAACACGTAACCATAAATATCAAACAAAACGCGAATAGGGTTCGTTAAAATGGCATTTGAGCAATTGGTCTATGACGAGTTTTGATAAATTAGAATTGATTTTGAATAATGCCCAAAAAGATCTACTCCTAGGTCTAGGGCTAAGCGGGTGAAAATTCGTCCGAAGTAAAGCGCAATCATCGTTATCGTCACTTTTTCGTGGCAAGAGATGCATCAATCATCAATAGTTTCTGCCTCAGTCGAAGACAGGCATGTTTTTCGCAGCCGTAATTCTTCGTTTAGATCAGTGGTTCTCAACTTTTTTAGTTTCAGAGCCAAATTTTAAACCTGAATGTTGCTAGGAGCCGCGTGCAAACTTAACGTAAGTTGAAAAGGATACTCATAACCAAAAACTCAAATCAAATTCAAATAGTCAATTACTGCAGTAAGGGGCACTTAACCTTCAAATTTATAATATTCAGCTTATTTTAGGGGATCGAGCACAAAAGCTACTCCCAAAGATACAGTAATATTCTAACAAATGAAAAAAAAGGCTGACAAAAATGTAGCTCTTTAATAACATGTAAAACCAACACAACCAGCCGGCTACCAACCAAATATCAATGGGACTAGGCAAGTTTGTACCCCCAAACAAGTCAGAGAAATTTCCCCGAAGTACTGCCCTAAACTCAAGTTTCGCTTAAATCCAAACGCCTATCAGCAGGACTGGAATAAACCAAAATTATAAAAATACTGTTAACCCATAACAGGCGCGTAACCAGGAATTCAGCAAGAAGGGAGAGCAGCAGGGCTGGCAGCCCCCTTCCCAGGTCTCCTCAGCCCTCTTCCTACTTTTTGGTCAAGTCCGAAACTCGTTTTAGAGCTTACATATTTTTGCTAAATTTTTAAAGTGATTTGGCTGAGAAAGGGGGTTTCAGCTCTTTCAGCTCCTCTTCTGGTAATGCCACCGACCCGGAATATAATCGAAAACAACCCCAGCCATATAAGGAACCATTAACTGAAAAACAATTAACCTGGACAATGAACAAGGAACCAACTAGCCTAACCAATGGAGAAAGGTAGAGATAAATCGATTGGAATTTTAAAAAATATCATGAAGACATAACCGATAGAACAATGCTCATTAACGTCGTAAGTAGATCATGGCAAGTGTTGCTAATGGGCCTCTTAATTGTGTTGGATTGCATGCTCCTGAGGAGCTAAATATCTGCCAACCTTTTGTTCAATTTCAGATAAAATTAAACAAGGACTGAAGGCAAAATCAATGGGTTATCTAGAGTATAAGAGAATCGTATTAAATTAGGTTAGCATTGACTTCGTTCTTCTTGATCCAGCCGCTTTAAAGATATTCTATATCAAACACCACGCAAGGGCCTCTCTGATTATAATTTTTATTGGCAACCCTGACATTTCAATGCAGTAGCTTAGCCCATAGAGACCTTTGCTAACCCATATATAGGTTAAAAACCCGTTGTAGCTTAGCTTGATTATGGCGCTGCTTTGAGATAGAACTAAGATGGCGTCGTCGATGTTACCATTGTCAGGGCTGCCAATAAAAAATTTAATAAGAGAGGCCCAGCGTCGTGTTTGAAGATTATCTCTGGAACAGCAGGTTCAAGAAGAATGGAATTGAAGCCAAATTAATCTTATATAATTGGCCTAACCTTCGATAACCCTATTAATATCGCCTTCAGTTCTCGTTTAAGGATTAGCACAAGCAATTTGACCCGTGATTTTAACAAATTAGTTCATGAAAGTGGTCAGATGTATCATTCTCATTAACATCGTTCTCATATTAAAAACTTGTTGGAAGTCAATCTTCAGAAACAGTGCTCGACGATATACAAAAGTGAAATCAGATCAAAAATGACAGTAAGGTTAAAAGGACAAAAGTCTGTTTCGTCATAAGGACTCATCAGACGCTATACTGTAATCTTATTCAAATAGAATTTGAATTCGATTACAGTTGTTCTGATAATAAAGAGTTACTCAGTTTCCAATTTAGTAACGAAACAGAGGGGGGGAGCTAAGGAGGCTTCGGCTTCCCTCTTAGCCAAGTCACTTAGACCATTTAATCCAAAAATACAAACTTTTAAACTTGTCTTAGACTTGACCACTGTACGCATAAAGAGGGGGACTGAAGAAGATGGGCAATTTGATTCTTTTAAATAACTTCCAAATTTTAGAAATTTAATTCTATCATGTAGCTCTAAAAACAAGCGAAACGTGATCTAAATGGCACTAAAATGGCTAATTTTTTCCGAAAAGCTTCAAATTGCTGAGCGAAAAAAATAGCAGACCCCTGGGAACTACCCTCTCAGAAGCCCGTCAGCGATACATTTGAGATGCACCAGTTTGAGATACATCTGAGACGCTGTCTATAAATGAGATATTTCTCGAACGAATTTTTTTACGTTTGGTTCAAGCCCCCGCCCCCAACAGAATCCTGGTTGAGCGCCTATTCGGATTTACGTTGTTTTCTTTGAATCAATATGCTTCAGGTGAAGTCTTTACTTTTAATTATTAGTTGCTCCTTAAAAACTTTTTAGTTTAGCTGTTTTGTAAATTGATTATTTTATGTATTGATCAAATTAGAACTGCTAGCAAAATTAATGAGGAATTCTAAAGTTAGAGCGATTTTATTTCACTCCATCGTTCTAGACCCAGCCGTTTTATAGATATTTTACTTTGAACACGACGTCATAGGGGCCTTCCTGATTTTAATTTTTATTGGCAACTTTGGCGTTAAGAGCATTGGCGACGCCATTTCAGTTCTATCCTAAGGCAACGCTGCAATTAGGCTATATTGCATTACATTGAGCCTTTTTGATGCGCTCTCATCAAATGAAACAATGATTCAATTCTCAAACGTTTTATGGTCATCGAGTTTTTTTAGGTTTTTATGCAGTATAATGACCCTATAGCATAAAAGAGGCATGGCAAAGTTTTTCTTTCCCTAAATTGTTATTGGGTATGAAATAAAGCTATGCTTTTTTTTGTCACAGAATTGATAAGTGATCTTGAGTAGAAAAACTTTTTAAGACAGCAAAAATATTGGCATGCTGCTAAGCTAAAAAAGCTTAACTCTGCGCCACCCTACTCCAAAGCTAATTTAAATGCTGCTGGTGAAGCCTTTTCACATATAAGCCTAAAGCCCATTTTTACCTAACTTCGTGGGTTTTACGTTTTGTCGTTTTTTTGCATTGTACCATGACCTATGCCATGTCCAGAGCCGTCGCCAGAGCAAACGAAGTGGGGGAGCACCAGCCGAAAGTGAGGGGGCATTAAAATAGACTGAACTTTTGCGCATAAAAACTGATATTGTACGACTACAAATTATACGCAATTTTAAACATTCTGTATTTGCGTCTACAAAAAGAAACATATAAACCGGCAGCGTTTCTTAGCTCGTTTTATTTCCGGTCTAAATCACTTGAAAAATCTATTTGCAGCTGCAGTGAATGCAACCAGACGCGCAACCAGGAATTTGCTAAGGGGAGAGGCTTGAACCAAAAGTGAATTTTTTTTGCACAAAAATTGTCTAATTTAGTCCCCGTGCTAAAGGAACTGATGCAACTCAAGCGTGTCACAGACGAACACCAGGGGGCGAAGCCCTCAACCGTTGGGCGATTTTTGTGGTTTTGCTGCAAAAAATAGCGATTTTAAGTTTTAACGCCATTTTAATCACATTTCACACGTTTTTGAAGCTGTATGAATCCGGTAACTAGATTGCAAAAATTTGGAAGTCATTTGAAAGAATTAAATTGCCTAACCCGATCACCCCCCCTTACTTCAGGTCAAGTTCAAAACACGTTTAAACGCTCATATTTTGAGGTTAAAAGTTCTAAGTGACTTGATTGGCTAAGGGGGGGACTGAAGTTCCGTTAGCCCCTTTTTCTGGTTGCACCATTGATTGCGACCTGAAAATCTTAAGACTGCTTAATAACAACAATAACAGCTGGTGATAAAAAATGTTTTCACGTATTGTTTCAGGTCATAATCACTAACTAAGTTCCAGTAACGATTGTGTATGCTTACATCTCTCTTCCGACGCATTCGTAAAGGCTTGTTAATTAGACGGATTATTGCGTCAACATTTATGTGCAGCAGTTAGTTGCCAACAATTTCGCAAAGAATCGAGAAAACGTCAAACGAGAATTATGTTTGAAGGTTATCATTTCTTTTTTCATCATTGTCCGTTGTCTTGACGTAGCGCGAAATTTCAAAAACAGTGTTTTGAGTAAACCGAAATAGGGGGACATAAGCAGCCGTTAGGAGTTTCGTAGTGACGACACTGGCCATGTCCCCTATACGCTACTGACGCAGTATACGTGTCTCTGTTTTGTTTTTGGCACAAATGTTACAAACTACAAAGCAAATCGGTAAACAGCAATAACAGTTGTTAAACAGAAAAGTTAATTAAACTTTTTTACCTGAACGAGCTGAAGGATCGGGCAAATTAATGATGTTTGTGATTGTGCATGGTCCTACGTGTCCAATGCTTGCATTGGGATACTCGTGTACAACGTGTTGAGCACCTAAAAAGTTCATAGTCATTGGCAGCGGTGTGGACAGGAAGGGGGGAAATGAGGAAAATATTAATCACAGGTTTAGATAGCTGCCCAAGACTGGGGTCTGTAGATAAAATAAGATAAAGAATAAAAATAAAATCTCAGCAGATAAAATTTCACTACAGTACAACAAAAATATACAACCCTGGTCTGCTCTAACTGCTTGATCTAAAACTGCATAAAAGTTTAGTTCTTTTCTAGTCTACTTCATGCTGTAAAAGGTAAGTGATGCTTTCTCTAACTTTGAAACACTTTGTATTGTACTGTATAAATATAACAAAAGCGAGGTAGAATCTTTGACCAAAATAAATGCAAAAGTATAAGTATAGTTCTTGAGTTACTAATTGTTTACAAATATTTCTTAAACGAAAAAAAACGGTGGTTTTTGGGCTTGATTATCCTTCAATTTTTTTAGATTCTTTACGATGAATATTGAATAGAGCAAAAGCATAGAGCCAATATTGAAAACGACTATCTGGGCTCATGGTAATTACAGCATTCTTGTAAATCTCAACTTTCGCGCCACAAACATAGCGTAGGCTACTCTGCCATAGAGCTACAAAAAATTTGCTTCCAGTTTCAAAAAATTATTATCGGCGCTCGAGATTACTGCTTCAAATCTAACAAATTTGAGACTGGAATTCTCTTCAAAGTCTAACCCCAAACGCCCGAAGTGTATGCTGAGAGAACATTTAACCCAAATTTTAAACTGGAATTTCCTTCAAACTCGCATTATGCTACATACCTTCTTGTTCTTCATCATCTTCATTACTGCGGTTGATACCGCGATTTTTTTCCATTTTAAATTTTAGATTTTAAGCTTTACTGCATATTGTATTTCGACATAAAGCTCTAAATAACGATACGGGAAGTTAGTAAAATAAATTTTATTTAACTGAACTTCCCGTATTGTTACCTGGATCTGTACCGTATTCATTGAGAACTTTAAAAAGTGGGAAGACAGCGTACATTTTTACAAGTTAAAGCTGTAAATACACTAGTAGTTTGTAGTTGATATCAGGGTTTCAAAAAGTGCTCCACAAAAAAGGGTTATGCACAAATATCATAACACAGATTACCACAGTATACTAAAACATTAACAAATTAAAAATCTGCACTGTACATGTTGTTTTTTTATATTTAAATGAATTAGTTTTGTGGTAATCTGCTGTAAAACTAATCAAATCAAATCAAATCTTTCATTATACTCGCTGGATTACGCCGAAGCGTGTAATGAGTTGGCGAGGCCCATCTCCGCGTCATTGCGCCCGGGCAACACAGCTCCTTTCGAAGAAATGTCGCAGCGGTGGCGAGCCGTTGGCAACACTGTGTCCGATTTGACCGGCCCGAGATTTGAACCTCAGACTTCCCGCTCCAGAGACGAACGCGTTACCGCTTGACCAACTAAATACAGAAAATATGACTGTATTCTGAAGAGTGGAGACTTCCATTCCTACGTGCCTCGTAGCGTAGGCCATTTACTTTTTTGTACTTGTACTGTTAGTACAATTTTATTCACCACGTTATCTTGGCCAGTAGACAAAGAAGAGCATTTTAGTTTTTTGAGTCATTCTTTTTTTCTAGAAAAATTGGTATTTACAGCAAAGAAGCTATGAATGTCAGTTTCTCTAGAGCTTAGTTCGACCCAACCGGGAATCGAAGGCGATGCACCGTTTGAGTAGCAGATGCTCAATCCACTCGCCGTTTGATCGGAATAATTTTACTGAGTTACTGGGTTATTTTTCTGATTTCCTCTCCATTTTTTTTTAATTGGTAATTGCGCAAAGTCGACAACTGCCACAGATTTTATGTTGATCTTAATTATTGTATTTTTAAAGCATGATATTGAGTGCCAGGCAGAATGGCAAAACAAAATTATTGAAAACTGAGTAATTTTTTTTTTTTTTGATAAACCTTGCTAAATATTTTTAGGGATTGGCACCAAGGACTCAAGGAGCTTAACTTTGGCACGAAGGAAAGTCTTACGAACCTCCAACTAATCAACTATGCTCTTTTAATGTCAAGTTATTAGAGCCAACTGTTTGCAAGTTCTTACAACTACATTCCTTTCGTTAGCTACAGTATTGGACCCAATTTGCTATTTCTATAAATGTTTCACTTTCGAAAACAAATGTTTTGTGATGAAAGTTTCATTTTAAAATTGTTAAAGAAAAATCCGTTCAGAGTTGTAAGTTGGGCTATGTTTCTTAGGTCGAGTTCGGGTTTAAGGTTGACAAAACTTAGGGTTGATTGAATTCGGGTCAGATACGTGTCTTTTCGGCCTTAGTTTGAGCTTCAACTCATTTTTCGGGTTTGGGCCGCGTTGGGGCTTATATTTTCGGGTTCGGCCAGAACTAGTCGGCCCATTTACAGCTCTGAATTCCATAGTTTATGCATTTAGCGCTTTAGTTGACAGGCCAATAAGGGAGCGAATAACCTTTCGTACACTGCTGGCTTAATTGCGGAACTCTGACCCCAACTAAATAATTTGTTCTTGCATTCACAATACGTTATATACTTATATTTCATCAATGTAGTACAGTAGTTTTAGCCAGAAAATATCCATTTGTTTACCAGCACTTTTAATAAATATTACGTACTGAACGTCAAGCAGGAATGCAGCTGTGATTGAAGCAATCGGGTTGAACCGAGAAGAAATCTCAAATTTAAATTATAATCTAAGGCTACCTTTTAGCAAGTAGCACCACGCCCATTATACCACTGATCGATATGGAAATTAGGTTTAAACTAAACTCTGACTGACAACTAATCAACTACAAAATAAAACTGAGCAATAAGCTCAAAATTCTATTCAAACAATCGTGCTGAGCTTGTTTAGGGAACAAACACGGTGGCGTGAAAGCTCGAATTACAAAACGCGTACTAGCTTAAACACTTGAGTTGGTTCACTTCAACTACGTCCAAGTCCGACAAACAAAGCTTTTGTATGGTCTCTAAAATAATAAAAAAATTGCGGAACTGCTATTTGCTGATGTCATTGGAGAAAAACAAATAGTTCGAATAATATTGTCTCCTTTTAATCGATTGAAAAGTTACTGTATATGTAAATCTCAAAAAATATATACACTAATTATATGGCTAGTTATAATAATATGAAAGTAATAAATATAATTGTTGATAATGCCTATTTTGTAAAAACTGTTGAATATCGATTATAAAAAAGTATAATTTAGAAAACTATATCCTATTTGCTATTTCTAAAAATCGAAAAATGTGTGCTATTTGCAAACCCCAAAACACATCGCTCTGCTATACACTACCGTAACTTCACAGAGTTTAACTGCGCTCCTGCACAAATCAAATTGAATATATGTACGCATAGGCGTAGCCAGGATTTTTGATTGGGGGGGCCCAAACCACAAATCACATGCAATGACGTCATCAGAAATTTTCAAGAAAGGAACTTTTTGTGGGGCAAAGATATCGTGAAATGGAAGATTTGAAGCCGCAGCCTAATGGCACTTAACCAGGATTTTGATAAAGGGAGAGGGCGAAAAGTAATAGTTCAAAAGTGTAAATGTCTAACTTGGAAGACGTGTTGAGTAAGCTAGTGTGCTCAAACGTATCACAGACGAGGGTCTGAGGGCGGAGCCCCCAGCCGCCGGTGGCTACGGGGGTCTGGGGGTAAAGCCCCCAGCCGCTGGGCGATTTTTGCAAGATTTTGGAAAAAAAAGCTATTTAAATCCCATTGGATCACATTTCGCACGAGTTCAGAGCCATTTCAAAGAACTAGATTTTTAACATTTCATAGCCAATCGAAAAAATTTAGTTGTTCAATCCTTCTTTTGCAATTAAATCCCAAAACACGTTTAGAATCTTGCATTATGGCGTAAAATCTTAATTGTAAGTGATTTGGTCTATAGGGGGAAGTAAGGCTCATTGCCTCCTGCAATACTCTAGCAGTAAATAATAATCCACTCCAAGATTTTCCTTAGAGATTTTTGTTTAGTCATGAAGTTCACCAGTTATAAAAGTACATGTACGGTAAAGGGCCCAGGCCCCTTCAATTGAAATTCAGTAGTTTGTTCAATGAGCATATTCCCTAGCTATTTTTTTTAAAGTATTTTGTGCGTGAAAACTGGCGAGGTGGAGGTGAATCGTTATTGAAAAACCGTACAGTAGGTGGTTACTCTTTTAAACATGTTATTCCCGGGCTGGATTTACATTGCGCAGGGCCCCTGGCACTTAAGGGATTTTTGCAGCATTTTCCTGCCAAATATAATTGAAGACCAAAAAAAGTCCTACTGTCTGAGGGCAGGGCCCTGGTACTGAGCCATGTGGCAAATACGGCGCTGGTTATTGTATTAAGTTCATAAAAAGTTTAGATGAGGGCCTGAGGTAGCAACTTTTAGGACAAAAGCTCTTGATTTCACCCTGGTTATACGTTTAAATTGGTTGGAAAACTTGAATTAAAGGGGTGCGCTGGGCCCCCTGGTCGTCCATATTATTTATTGTTAATTATTGTTGTACGCAAAGATGCTAAAAGAAACCGAAAATGAAGAAACAAGGTTTTTTTTGACAAATTTTTGTCATGGGTGGCATTTTGATTAAGAGGGCCCGGGTCCCCTCGGCCACCTCCAGGCTACGCCAATGATTTTGAGACAAGATCGCTCCCCTAATAAGTTCTTTCATAAAAACAAAAATATTTAAATCATAATTAAAATAACTTTTTTTCCAAAACGAGGAGGACTCGAGTCAAGTCACTTGACAGTTTTTTAAAACGTCCAAGAATTGCATGACATTACTATGACGTGGACATGTGGTCCTTATTATTATTGCTTACTTTTGTACGCTTAAATCCTAAATTAAAAAAAACTGTAATTCCGGACAGGGACAAGATACTGGCTATGCTCTCTTTATATTTACCATTGGTTGTATTTTAAGTGGGGGGTTGCATTACCGCCTGTGTTATAGCATTAAGTTTATAATAACGTTAAGCGAGGGCCTGGGGTTGCAACTTTTAGGTCAAAACTCTTAAATTTCTTACTGCTAGGTTTTGCATATAAATTGTTAAAAATTTGATTTAAAGGGTTCCTGGCTCGAGAACCTTGGTCGTCAGTGGAGACCTGGAGCTCCCTGGTTGCCAGTTAGAGGCTCCAGGGCCCCTTGGTTGTTGGTTAAGAGCCGCGGGCCCCCTGATCGTCAGTTAAGGGATCCCCAAGGCCTCCTGGTCGTCAGTTAGAGGGGCCCTGGGGCCCCCCGGTTGTCGGTTAGGGGCCCCGGGATCCCCTGGTTTTCGGTTAGGGGCTCTGGAGACCCTGGTTGTTAGTTATGGGCCCTGGGGCTCCCTGGTCGTGAGTTAGGGGCCCCAAGATCCTCTGGTCGTCAGTTAGAGATTTCGGGGCCCCCTGGTTGTTGGTTAGGAGCCCCGGGGTCCCCTGGTTGTCAGTTGGAGGCCCCAGGGCCCCCTGGTTGTTAATTAGGAGCCTCGGGGCCCCCTGGTACTTGGTTTGGGGCCCCGGAGACCCTGGTTGTCAATTACGCAATATAGGGCCCTCTGGTTGTTGGTTAGGAGCCCGGGGCCCCTACTTGTTGGTTAGGAGCCCCGGGCCCCCCTGATTGTCGCTCCGGGGCCCCCTTGTTTTCGGTTAAGGTCTCCAGAGCCCCCTGGTTGTGAATCAGGGGTCCTGGGGCCCCTGGTAATCAGTTAATGGCCCTAAGGCCCTCTGTTTGTCAATTAGGGGCCCCCTGGTTGTTGGTTAGGGGCTCCTGGTCGTTGGTTAGGGGCCCCTGGCCCCCTGGTTGTCGGTCAGGGGCCCGGGGCACTCTAGTTGTCAGTTAGGAGCCCCCTGGTTGTTGTTTAGGGGCCCTTTGGTTGTTAGTTAGGGCCCATGGGGCCCCCTGGT
>CAWYPQ010000532.1:0-30205 GCA_963965965.1 Trididemnum nubilum | reverse complement strand
ACTAAGTTACAGTTACAGTTACAAATTTGAAAAAGTAGCTAGTTACAGTTACAAGTTACCGTTACTTTTAGTGATTAAAAATTTGGACTAAAAACAGGCCTGTCGGCACTTGCCAGATTACGTCTGTTTGTCTCAAAAGTATATTAAGACCAAACCAGCTAGGTGAGATAATTAAGATCAAACTAATATTAAGACCAAACTTTAACTTCAAACTCCAAATACGAAACCTGGAAACTTAAACGTTAATCTTAAAGTTGACCCAGAAACTTGATCCAGAACCCCAAACACAATTTTACCATACCAGATGAAATAATCCCTTACCCCTCCCATTCTTCTTGCTCCAGCCTCTTGAACTAGGTTGCACTGATTCAGGATTAGAAATGCATTTCACTGAAATTGCAAACCAACACTGATTGCTAGTACATGTACAGCTGTGCTGTAGGCCTACTCAGCACTGAATCCCCAAACGGTTTCAATCACCAGAAAGCGAAGT
The DNA here is from genome assembly GCA_963965965.1 of Trididemnum nubilum. Classification (NCBI taxonomy): domain Eukaryota; kingdom Metazoa; phylum Chordata; class Ascidiacea; order Aplousobranchia; family Didemnidae; genus Trididemnum; species Trididemnum nubilum. The sequence goes on along the minus strand of CAWYPQ010000532.1, from coordinate 29,712 downwards.
TGAAAATCTATCACTGCCTTCACTTTAACCAGCGGCCACATGTATAGTCCAATGAACACAGTGAAGAAAATATGGATAAAAGGTTATGGTTGATCAGACATGTGACTGTGCGTCCTGTGTTGCCAGTGTAATACAATTATTTTGAATGGAATTCATAAAAAATCTGTAATTTGCTTCAAAGCATATAGCACAAAAAGTAACTGTAACTTTTTTTAGGGCTCTAAACTGGTAACTAGTTACAAATATCGTTACATCTGAAAAAAAGTAACAAAGTTACAGTTACAGTTACTAAAAAAGTAACTAGTTACAGTAACTAGTTACAATTGTAACTAGTTACTGCCCAACACTGGTTGTGCGTACGTGATAAAGAATGCAGAAACCTGGAAGGAGATGTACATAGCTATCTTTTTTTGCTTCAAAACCTTGCATTACAGTAAGGGTTAGGGCAGCAATGCCAGCCTGAGGGGATAGCAATTACGTAGCAGCAGCTTTTTAGGTTACGAAAGCGACGTACCGTTACGCTTGAGTGCGGCTCCTTACGTAAGTTTGGCACGACTAGCTCCTCGTTCCGAAATTTATTTCAGTTATCCGAATCCTAATCCGAAAAATTAAGAAATCCAAACTCATCAAAACATAAAGATCCCCCAATCTTTAGAAATATTGGTTATGCTAAGCCATAATACTAAAAATAAAATTCTTTCCGTTTATACTTGGATTTAGTGTAAAGAAAGTGATTCTTAAATACCGGTACTCTACCATACCAGTATACAAGACATGTACTTTCAGACTTTTACTAGATTAACTTGTCCTTGAAAAAATACAAACATGTGAATTCACATTTCATCATCATGTAAATACTGTAATTATATACCGGTATATTCCTGTATTCAATAAGTGCTATCTATATACCATTAGTCATAGATGGGTACAAGTCCGTTAATCGTTAATCCGTTAAAGGCGGTGAATCATCCAGCCAATTCCGGTGGTTTACAATAGCTAAAATTGAACTACAATTTTTGATATTTTTTGTTTTGATTTTGGGGCTGCGTTTGCAAAGATATTCAACAAATACAAAAAGATGTCCCCCCGAAAAAAGTGTTTGGAAACTCTGAGTTTTGATCTTCCCGCCAAAACCACAGTTCTCTAAACTATTAGGCCTACTGTAATCTTATTAAAGGCGGTGAATCATCCAGCCAATTCCTGTGGTTTACAATAGCTAAAATTAAACTATAATTTTTGATTATTTTTGTTTTAATTTTGGGACTAGGGTTGCAAAGATATTCAACAAATACAAAAAGATGTCCCCCCGAAAAAAGTTTTTGGAAACTCTGAGTTTTGATCTTCCCGCCAAAACCACAGTAGGCCTAATGGTTTAGAGAATTGTGGTTGGCCTAATAGTTTGGAGATAGTTTATTTCTAAATAGTTTATTTCTAAATAGTTTAGGCCGAACTATCTCTAAACTATTAGGCCTAATAGTTTAGAGATAATTAGGCCTAATAGTTAAATAAGATTACAGTAGGCCTAATAGTTTAGAGAACTGTGGTTTTAGCGGGAAGATCAAAACTCAGAGTTTCCAAACACTTTTTTTGGGGGGACATCTTTTTGTATTTGTAGAATATCTTTGCAAACGCAGCCCCAAAATCAAAACAAAAAATATCAAAAATTGTAGTTCAATTTTAGCTATTGTAAACCACCGGAATTGGCTGGATGATTCACCGCCTTTAAGCTATTAGGCCTAACTATCTCTAAACTATTAGGCCTAATAGTTTAGAGGTAGTTAGGCCTAATTAGGCCTAAACTATTTAGAAATAAACTATCTCTAAACTATTAGGCCTACCACAGTTCTCTAAACCATTAGGCCTATTGTGGTTTTGGCGGGAAGAACAAAACTCAGAGTTTCCAAAAACTTTTTTCGGGGGGACATCTTTTTGTAGGTATTTGTTGAATATCTTTGCAACCGCAGTCCCAAAATTAAAACAAAAAATATCAAAAAATACAGTTCAGTTTTAGCTATTGTAAACCACAGGAATTGGCTGGATGATTCACCGCCTTTAATAACGAAGCTAACTTTTTCTTGAACTCGTTAATCCGTCAAAAAGTTTTTTCATGTTAACGGACTAAAGTAACTTCCGTTAAGTGCTGTTAACGGACTAAAGTAACTTCCCTTAAGTTCTGTTAACTTCCGTTAAGGTTTTTATCGTTAATATCTTGCAGCTTCGTTGTGCATTTGAACTTGTCTTTATCTTGAAATTAGGTTAGACTGTAAAATGTAACTTTCAAAACACAAAAAGACCACCATAACGATAAATATTTCCTTACAATCAGCTCAACAGCGTCAGTACGTGTTCTAGAAGCGAGTGAATAAAAAGAAATGTAAATTACACGCAAAATGTTAACGAATTAACGGACTTAATTAACTTCCGTTAATTAAAGCTAACAATAACGGATTAACGTTAACGAAGGTGTGAAGTTTGTTAACGAACTAGTGGTTAACGAAGCTAACGTTTTGCATTAACTTGCCCCATCTATGCCATTAGTTCATTGTTTATTTAGCATACACACTTTTTCGCTTCATAGCTACACATTTGATGTACCAGTCTGCCAGGGTTTGGTACCAATACTAGGCTAACCCAGGAATATATGACCAACAAAGTTGAAATTCTACAATAAAGCTTTATTAATCCCAAAGAAATTATATCAATAAACCAACAAAAGCTGTAACTATAGGTTATCCTTATCTGACATTGATATTCAGTAGCGTAGCCAGGGGGGGGGGGGCGGGGGGGAGGCTATAGCCCCCCCTCATTGGCATGTCGACCAAAATGCAGAAAGGGAAAAAACTACGTTTTTAGCACTTTTGAGACTGTTTTATGCACTGGAGTGGACTAGATAGTGATTTAAAACATCTTTTGAAACATATGTTCAGGGGGGGCTAATTTGTTAAAAATAAAACCAACAAATAAATGAAAACTTTGAAAAATGGTAAGAAATAAGCAATCAAATTTGATCGCAAGCGTAAAAATGCTAAACCTAGGTGTCATCAACAAATATACTACAGTATAAACTAAGGAATAGGGGGGGGGGGGGGGCTATTCAGTATTAGTTAATTACAAATCATTTCCCTCAAATCTCTTTTCATTAGCCCCCACCCCAATTATTTTCTCTATAAACTGTATACGAAATAGATTACTCCGTGAGAGTTTTATTGAAGTATTCGATTTTATAATTCACCAGCATCTAAACAAGAGAAGTAACATTTTACCATTAGCCACCTCCCAAATAGCCCATTTATGCCACTAGTTTAATCTTGTTTGCACTGCCAGTTTCTAAGCCACGAGTTAAAATCATTATTTTTTAATCAAAATAGCCCTAAAATGAAGAATTTTTAACTTGCGGCTTTAGTCCTTCCTCTATAGCGAATCCAGGTTACGAACCAAATCAGACGCCCAGCTTTTGATCTTTCATTCTTTGTCCCATAAAAAGTCCCTCTTTTCAAAAACTTCTGATGACGTCATTGCATGATTTGCGGTTTAGCCCTTCTCCCAATTCAAAATCCAGGCTACGCCTTGGCATTAAATCATGTGCAATATGCATACCAGATACCGGTCGTTGCATCTTAGTATTGTTGGCGCACCTTCACGAACGGTTGCTTACAACATTGCAAAGGTGCAAAGCAACAAAATATATTTATGTTGCATTGCTTCTAATCTAAAATTTCTTTGGTATGTAAGTATGGAATGGAAATTGGAAGAAAATTTTACCATGGAATGGAAGATTTTTGGTATGGAATGGAAATGGAATGGAAGAAAATTTCCAGTGTGGAAAATGGAAAAATCATCTTCCATTCCATTCCATACCATGCCCTGCTTCCTGATTTCTTTGAAATTTAATAATTGTAGCTATTTAATTTGTTGCTTTTCATTTTCTAAATTTGAACGCGAACACGAAATAGTTGAATAACCATGGTATAAGTTAATCATCATTTAATAAAAGTATGTTCTAATTTCTGATTAATTTGTTGTACCTCCTAGCCAACGTTTGAGTTTCGGTATGACAGCTGACAGGCTAAGTTTATGGAGAGAAAGCATTAAAGAAGTGAATGTATCGGCGTCGTACCCGAGGTATCTAGACAACTATAAACCGATTAACACTAACAGGGGCAGTACCACACTTGCTGAATTTGACAAGGCGTTTCATTCATTTATTTTTCACTAAAATCAAACTTACAAAATGGTTGCAGTTTTGGTCATAGATTGGACACTGGACAGGCCATTCGATACGGTCCGTAGGCTCGCAACGAGACGCGTTAATTCTCCAAACAGGACTAAGCAAATTTCAAACAGGGCTCAACATATTTCGTACGATTTTAAATAAACGAAAAAATAAAACAGTCCTTGGTGGAAATTTTGGGGCAATTTTCAAACATGAGGTAGAGATAAAAAAATCTAGTCCTAGGCCAAAGCAGGATATATTCTGGTCCTAAGATCATCGGTGACGTTATTTGTAGCAAATATGGCGTATCACTATTGACAGCACCACTATTAAGTGAAACTTTTCCAGAGAGGGTTTAAGGTCAGAGGTTATCCTGCTTGACCCTCTCCTATGGTTACGGCCTTGCTGTTGGAGCGGAGTAAGAAACATTGCAATTGAGTGGATTACCAGTAACCCGAATGCAAACGTGATTCTATTTAATCAGCTTGCATTCAAGAGCAATCGAACTCAAACCGTAGACGCATGATTATTCTGAAACTAGAGGAGGTGGAGTCGAGGACTCAAGGCTCGAGACCAAGGCCAAGGACACAAAAAAAAATCGGAGGCCAAGGACAGCTTTTCCGAGGACAGACCCTTGCGAGGCCAAGGACAGGAATGCTCGAGGCCAAGGACCAAGGACACAGCCTCAAGTGCTTTCAAAAAAAAAAGGGTTTTCAAAAAAGTTTTTCAGGCGATTTCCAATTCATAGGCGTAACCAGAATTTTTGATTGGGGGAGGCCTAAACCATAAATCACATGCAATGACGTCATCAAAAATTTTCCAAGAGGAAGTTTTTGTGGGACAAAGATATCGTAGGATGGAAGATCTGAAATCGTTACCTGCTGGCACGTAACCAGGATTTTGCAAAAGGAGAGGGCTTAAACTAACAGTTGAAAAGTGCAAATATCTAACTTTAGAAACGTGTCGAGAAAGCTAGTGTAACTCAAAGGTATCACAGCCGGGGGTCTGGGCGATTTTTTGTCATTTTTTGGTAAAAAAAGCTATTTTAATGCCATTGAGTCACATTTCGCAAGTGTTCCGAGTCATTTAAAAATACTAAATTTTTGACATTTGAATGCCAATTGAAAAAATTAAATTGTTTAATCCTCCTTTTACTTACAATCTAAGTCTAAAACACGTTTTAAATCTTACATTTTGGAGTTAAATTTTAATTGTAAGTGATTTGGTCCAGGTAGAGGGAAGTAAGGTGCATTATCTCTTGCAACATTTTTGCAGTAAACTATAATCCACTCGAAGATTTTCCTTAGAGACCTTGTTTTGTCATGAAAATAACCAGTTATAGGAGTACATGTTCGGCCAGGGGGACCAGGCCCCCTCAACTGATGTTCAATGATTTGTTTAATCAGCATTTTCCATGGCTATTTTTTTAAAAGTATGTTGTGGATAAAAGCCGGCGAGGTTGGAGGTGAATTGCTGAATTTTTAAAATAACTCTAATTCTTGCGTTCTTCCGGTGAAGTTGTAGTCACAGCAAGCTTGATCTTAAGAGCTTTGTTTTTATTGACGTTTCGTTGGTCATGACGACCCACATCATCGGAATACGAGCAACGATAAAGAACTACGACTGAAGCTACGTAGCATCAATATGAATCGTAAGATTTTTATAGTTTTCAAAATCTGAAAGTTAATTACTACGTCACAACGATAAAAAACAAATTTGTAGAAAAGCGGAGAGTGTTAAAACTTTGGTCAAAAAAACTACAGTATAAACTAAAATGATATCAAAGCATCAGGACATTAAAGCAAAGAACGATAAACTACTGGAAAAGATTCACCATCTGATCGATTAATTACTTTTGGCCCAGAAAGAATAAACCAAGTTTCGGCGGTTAATCTTTTAGAAAAATTACTTTCAGTTTTTAAAATTCGTGAGTTGGCCCAATCAATTACGTGATCAAATAATATTACGTGTTCACAGAAGGCGGAATTTTCTGGTTTTTGTTGCTTAATGGCTCTTTGGTGCTCTTTAAATCGGGAGTTTAGGTCTCGTTTGGTCTGGCCAACGTATATACTTACCCCTCAAAACCCAGATTACAACGTGAATTACCTACGTTCACCAAATTCACATCACTTCCATACATTCAAGGAACTACAGAAAAGATTAGGAGAATTTTAAATGAAGTTGGCGTCAAAGTTGCAATGAAACCTTTTTGGACCAATGGCCAATATCTACCTTCTCCTAAGGATCCTATCACCACTGATGAAATTACCTGCGTTGTATATGAAGTTCCTTGCAAAGACTGTGACTTTGTTTATGTTGGCCAGACCAAACGAGACCTAAACTCCCAATTTAAAGAGCACCAAAGAGCCATTAAGCAACAAAAACCAGAAAATTCCGCCTTCTGTGAACACGTAATATTATTTGATCACGTAATTGTTTGGGCCAACTCACAAATTTTAAAAACTGAAAGTAATTTTTCTAAAAGATTAACCGCCGAAACTTGGTTTATTCTTTCTGGGCCAAAAGTAATTAATCGATCAGATGGTGAATCTTTTCCAGTAGTTTATCGTTCTTTGCTTTAATGTCCTGATGCTTTGATATCATTTTAGTTTATACTGTAGTTTTTTTGACCAAAGTTTTAACACTCTCCGCTTTTCTACAAATTTGTTTTTTATCGTTGTGACGTAGTAATTAACTTTCAGATTTTGAAAACCATAAAAATCTTACGATTCATATTGATGCTACGTAGCTTCAGTCGTAGTTCTTTATCGTTGCTCGTAATCCGATGATGTTGGTCGTCATGACCAACCACACGTCAATAAAAACAAAGCTCTTAAGATCAAGCTTGCTGTGACTATGACTTCACCGGAAGAACGCAAGAATTAGAGTTATTTTACTTATGCCCGGTGAACATCAAACCTTTAGGCCTAGTAGGCCTATACCTACGTTTGCTGAATTTTTATTGAAAAATGGTACAATAGATGGTTACGTCTACTAACCATGTTATTGCCGGGCTGGATTTACATCGCCGTGGGCCCCTGGCACTTTGGGGATTTTTGCAACATCTTTTTGCCAAATATAGGTGAAGACCAAAAAAATTCTTACGATTTCAGCGCAGAGCCCCTAACTGGTACTGTGCCATATTATGGTAAATCCGGCCCTGATTAATGCATTACGTTCATAAAACGGCTAGATGTGGGCCTGAGATAGCAACTTATAAGTCAAAAACTCTCCATTTCTTTTGGGTTATACGTTTAAATTGGCTGGCAACAATTGAATTGAGGGGGCCTGGGGACCCTGGTCTTTAAAGGCGGTGAATCATCCAGCCAATTCCGGTAGTTTACAATAGCTAAAACTGAACTATATTTTTTGATATTTTTTGTTTTAATTTTGGGACTAGGGTTGCAAAGATATTCAACTAATACAAAAAGATGTCCCCCCGAAAAAAGTTTTTGGAAACTCTGAGTTTTGATTTTCCCGCCAAAACCACAGTAGGCCTAATGGTTTAGAGAACTGTGATAGGCCTAATAGTTTGGAGATAGTTTATTTCTAAATAGTTTATTTCTAAATAGCTTAGGCCTAGCTATGTCTAAACTATTAGGCCTAATAGTTTAGAGGTAGCTAGGCCTAATAGTTAAATAAGATTACAGTAGGCCTAATAGTTTAGAGAACTGTGGTTTTAGCGGGAAGATCAAAACTCAGAGTTTCCAAACACTTTTTTTGGGGGGGACATCTTTTTGTATTTGTAGAATATCTTTGCAAACGCAGCCCCAAAATCAAAACAAAAAATATCAAAAATTGTAGTTCAATTTTAGCTATTGTAAACCACCGGAATTGGCTGGATGATTCACCGCCTTTAATATTGTTGTTAGTTATTGTTGTATGCAAAAAATGCTAACAAGAAACTAAGACTGAAGAAACAATAGGCATTTTTTGTGAAATTTCAATTACGGGGAGGGGGGCCAGGCCCCCTGGGCCCCCCCTTTTCTACGCCTATGCTCCAAGTGAGGAAAACAAAGAAGTGTTCGCAAATTTTCCGCGAGGTTTCTGGCGTTTTCCAACAAAATTTCAACTTTCAAAAAATAGTGCTGTCCTCGAGCCGAGGACAGGGCAGTTTTCGAGGACTTGAGGCTTTGAGGCCAAGGACTTGACCGCCAAGGCCAAGGACTTGAAAATGTGTCCTCGAGGACTCCATCTCTGGAAACTAGTTCGTTCTGAACTTTTTTGTCTAAATTCTGTTGCATCCGGTACCTGATTGATGATATCTCAAAGTTATTGTAAACACCGCATTGCAGCGAGCTTCGCCTTCAAACAGAAGCGTTCACTGCAATTAAGTGTACAGCCAACTTTGCAAGGTCCAAGTACCAAGATAACTGCAATAACTTCTCACAAACTGCTTTCTCTTTCGACTACCGAATTAGGAAGTTTTTTTGCTCAAATGGCACTGAACTGGGCCTCTACTTCATTTCCTTCGCGATTTTGTGAGCGAACGGGATAGGAAGGGTTAAAACAATATGACCCTTTCCTATTTTCGACAGGATTTTAACGTTCTCAGCTGCTCTTATCATAGCCTATACTAGGCTATTGCAAGATGATAGGTTAGCCTATTTGCCAATTCTGTCATTCTCACTCCAACATTCCGTTTTACGCATTTTCAGACACATAATATCAATAACAAACCATTTTCGAGTTCGTTCGAGTCCTAGGCTATCCACCAGTAAAAATACAACAAAAATAATCTGCCCTCTGCACCTCGCTTCATAAGAAACAATACATTTTGATCAGAAATCTGACCGAAAATTTGAGCATTACTCATGCGTGACGAGAACAATTAACAATTGTAATTGGCAATCCCTTTTAAGTATATCCCGGATTATACATTCATAAAAGGAAGAGGTTATTTCCCAAGCCCTAAAAACACTGCTAGGCTACTTAATCTGCTACAGCAATTGGCTACTGTACTGTACTAGGTCTACCAGTCTACTCAGCAAATGTTATCTTGTAATGCACAGTGCAGGCTACTAGCTGCTGCCACCTGTTGCCACTGTCTTCACTGTCTCTAACTCATTAACTGTACAACTGCCATACACTCTTACCAACAAAATTTGTCGTTAACAGTCTTAACCCTAGCTTTCGACATTTCACCCAATAAACTTGCTTATTTGCTAGTAACCCCGACGATTTCTAACATGACCTCGAGTATACCTCGAATATACGCTGCGCAGTCATACCTGAGTAGTTTTTCTATTGTGACGTTGCAGTGACCTGGGGTTAAATAGTCTTAAGCACTGAAATGTGGAACAAATTGAAAATATGCGGCCCGGGACCCTTGATCGTCAGTCAGGGGCCCCGGGGCCTCCTGGTTGTTAGTTAGATGGCCCCCTGGTTGTTAATTAGAGGCCCCTTGATTGTCAGTTTGGGGCCCCGGGGCTCCTCGTCGTCGTTAATATTATTGTTAATTACTGTTGTGTGCGTAATTACTGAAAAATAAACTGCAACTAAACATCGCAAGGCTATGTTGTCATATTTTTTTTTTTTATCATTGGTGGTATTTTAATTGGGAGGGGGTCGGGCCCCTTGGCCCCCCTGGCTTCGCCTATGGTGGCCTTTCTCGATACTTTAGTTTCAAACAAGCCGAGTGGTGTAGCTGGAACATGGATCCTACAATAACAAGATATCATCAGCAGAGCGAATTTGCTTTTTTTCTTATGCAATTTTGCGTGTTCGTCTGGCTCCCTAGCGATAAGCGGGATATTTAGCGAAAAAAACCGCGAATACAATGCAATTTAAATGGGACTAAGCAGTGTCAAGTTTACTAAAAGACTAAAATAAACTGGGTTAAACAATTTGGACAGATTTATAGTTGAGTTTGCTATTGTTAGACCTATTAGTGGTCTGTCAAACAAAAATTTAAGTTGCGAAGATGTATAGAAGTTAGAGAAATCAGTAGCATAAGTAGTTGACTGTACCGAACAAAGGTAGCCTACTTCGTAAATAACATGTAATTACAGCCTTCTGATATAGTTATTTGCTATCGTAGGTCTGAAGTATTAATATAAAGCAATAGGCTTCCCAGCAGTCAGTACCACAGTAAATATGATGAGTTAGTGTGGAAAATAAATAGGCTATCTTATAGCCTAGTTTGATAGGTTGAGTACCGGTATTTACCGGTATATACCTACTTAGCAATAGTGGCCTGATGAAACTTCCGATATCTATGGGTAATTTTAGGTGATATAAAGTGGTGACAACTGGCAATCTAGTTAGTTTTTTTGCAGACCAGATTAAGCTTTTTGAACGGTTAAAATAAGAATTTACAATTCTAGCCTAGGAACAAGTTTATTAGTGAAATTTTGACAATGACCAAAACTTTTTGCTGTAAAGCCACAACTAGAATTATCATAATAAAAAGTTAAGTATAAACCATAGGCGGTTGGAAACGAAAAGCCTATTTGATTTCCACTTGATAGTTCAGTGTTGATCCTGTCTATAATACTAGCCGAGATATGGTAAATTCCCATGGTTGTCAGGCTTCATTTTGCAGTTTCATTTTAAAATTCATATTTTAGACTAGCTTATGCTGCTGTAAAGTTTATGTCAAAAGGACGCGTCGCAATGCGGTCGACCGGCGCGGTTGAACAACCTATCAAGCTACTCTCCGGGTTGACTTATTAATCCAAGTATCCAATTAATCTTTCACTTGTGGCTACGTTGGATCTGACGCTATACTGCAAATACATTATTGGTATGATGCATTACTAGTTGCATAAAGCAAAATGGTAGCTTAAGAATTTTTATGTTGTTTGAGTTGTTTCACAAGCCTATTTGGAAAACCTGTCGGTTGTAATTTATTGTAGTTGTTGCTGCACAGTTTGTCACTTGATATTTTAATATTAGAAAAAATTGTTAACTTTAATTTGATGATAATGTGAACAATCATAAATCAAGAAGCTATCAGCAAAAGACTAACTCTAAGAAAACAATGAACACTCAGGCACAACTTAGTAAACGGTAAGTAAGTGACTAGATTTATTGCGACGCTTCCGGTAGGCCTATATACTCAATACAGCAGACGGTGTATGATGCATTTTCCAGTAAGAAATGTGCTAAGTGGCTGTGATATTGAATTGCAGTGAGTTTCATTTGTAGGCTACTGAGCTCAGTGTAATCGGGTTTGCAGCTGCTTTGAAAAGTCAACTTGCGATCAAGATGCAAGAAAAGTCTACGTACAAAAAATTTTCTATTACAGTTCAAGTGCAGTTAGTAGTGCGCGACGAGGTAATGGGCAAGTTGGTAGCATGCGAAATATTGTTGTAGCTTATTTTTGGCTTTAACAACAGTTATCTGCATGACTACAACAATAGTAGCCCATCTCAGGTCTGATGGCCTGTTTGGTAGTAATTTAAGCAAGACAACAGTAGGAAAGGAAAGGCAGTGGTGGAATATTGTAACGCGGGTATAAAATCTGAAATAAAATGGTAAGCTTGATTTTCAACAGTTTCTCTTTGCGAGTACATAAAACTTTGCCTCTGGATTGCGAGCATTGGTTTTTGATAACAGATGCGATTATGATCATGCGATATTAATTTCAGATGATAAACTCAGTTCCGATTACGCGATATCAGTTTGTGATGGAAGACATCGTTTCGATTATGCGATGCCAATTTTTAAGCGAAAACATCAAATGTGATGTTGATTTCTGATAATGAGCGTCTAAAGGTGCGTTTAGACTGGACGCGAAGCAACGCGAAGCGAAGGTTGGCGACCTTCGCCAACCTTCGCGAGTGGTCGATTACGTCACTCGCGAAGGTTGCCAACCTTAGCGAGACTTCGCGAGTGGTTGCTAATAATAATAATAATAATAATAATAATAATTTATTTATTTCCCAAACGCAACCAAGCGCAGGAGGGTTGCAGCGAAAGACCAATTGGTCATCTAATGTCTGCTGCACCCAATCGCATTAAAACTTGCACGGGACAATTTGTCGCAATGGCTTACAAAAGATGAACAAACAAACACTTTAAAACATACTCATCAATTTACAAATATGATGGGCAAGTCGTGCTTTATGAGAGGGCCGATAACTACCTACATAAATAAATCATAACAATGACAATAAAATTAGCCTTGTATTGTCTCATGCCTTCCCCCTCCCTTCACCCCCCCCCCGAAAAAAAAAAAAAAAAAAGAAAAGAAAAAAATTTTTTTCTAAATAAATAATCAACTGACTGTGATCACACATAATCTCAACATGAATTGAAAATAACAGCCTCAACTTTGGCTCGCTCCAACTTGCTATTTTTGGATATTCCCATCGTAAAAGAGTTAAACATTATCGTACAGTGATCGGACATAAATTTCCAGTAAATTATCCTTTCTTAAGTATTATAGCAACATTGAACAAATAACATACAAATTTATACCCAGAGATGGAAATGGTAGGCCGTCCAGCACTTAATTGTATAATTTATTATATAAATGCAGTTAAACATATATTACATTGTTGCCTTTAAAAACACACAGATTAACATAAAATTTAAAGCAAAGAGTGACTAAAATTAAAATAATACACCATAATCAGGATGAGTTTGGTAAAAGCCAACTTAGCCATATAACAAGCAGAAAAAAAAATAAATAAATACGGAACTATTAAAAATTTTTTTGCTGAGGCACGCTGGTATTATATTTTAGCAGCGCATTTGATTTAAAGTATCGCTTAAATTTGAAAAACGAACACTGTCGGTATTCTGTGGGAATATTCTTCCAAACATTTATACAGATATGACGAAGACTCTTTTGTCCTGTTTTTGATGCAATATAAAATTGAAAAAATTCGTTTCGATGTTTTTGCCTTGTTTTGCATTTATGCACATCATCTAGTTTAGTAAAGTAATTATTGAAAGACTCTGGTAGCATTTTATTGTTAAATTTTTACATAAATTTGGCAAACTCCATATTAATCATGTCCTCCAGTTTTAAGACACCAAATTCAGAATAAAATAATGTTGTTTGATGATGTTTCGGACGAAAGAGACTCGCTCGTAAGATTTTGTTTTGAAGAATTACAAGTTTTTGGAGGTTACTTTTAGCAGCTCTACCCCAATTTAATAAAGAATATTGAAGCTGAGAATGAAAAAGACTAAAGTAAACTAACTTCCGAGTAGACAATGGAACATAATATCTTAGTTTATATATCATTCCACAAACTCTTGAAAGTTTTTGACATATTTTCTCAATGTGTATTTTCCAAGATAATTTATCGTCAAGAAAAACTCCAAGATATTTCACAAATTCCGATTTTTTGATTAAATTGTGATTAATGGTGAGGTTGAATTTAGCTTTATCAACAGACTTGGTGTTGCCAACAATCATGTAATAGCTCTTTTTGTAGTTAATTGTTAGTTTGTTGCTAATCATCCAATTATTAATTTTGTCGATTTCTTGTTGAACTTGAGATTGTAGGGTGATGATATTGTGATTTGATAAATGCAGATTGGTATCATCTGCAAAGAGTGTTGTTTCCAAATTAGATGCCGATGGAAGATCATTTGCATAGATTAAAAATAGCAGTGGCCCCAGAACTGAACCCTGTGGCACTCCATGATCAATGATGCGTGGTGCAGACTTTTTTTCATTTATTTTTGTCATGATTTGTTGGTCTGCAAGATAGGAGGTTAATAATTCGTATATTTTACCACGAAATCCATAATGATATAGTTTTTTAAGCAGAATGCTGTGATTTACTGAATCAAAGGCTTTTCTTAAATCAAGAAAAATAGAGCAGGTAATTTTATTTTCATTCAGGTTCTTGAGCTATTTATCATAAAATGCTGTAATTGCCAGCTCAGTCGAGTTGTTTTCTCTAAAACCATACTGGAAGGGAGTTAGAATATTGTTTTTTGAAATGAATTTCAACATTTTAATTTTGAGAATTTTTTTAAACAATTTTGAAAAAACTGACAATTAGGAGATAGGGCGAAATTCATCGAGCGATTTAGAGGAAGAAGTTTTTGGTATCGGAATTACATACGCTACTTTGAAATCACTCGGAAAAGTTTCTTGATGTATACATTTGGTAAACAACTTTGCAAGAATAGGAGATAAAATGCCCTTCGCTATTTTTACAAATTTTGGGGTAATTTCGTCTATTCCAGGGGCAGAACTGGACTTGATACTAGCAATGGCATCACTAACTTCTTCCTTAAAAATATCTTGAAGTATAAAAGATTTCATGCATGTTTTGTGGTGAATTTTAAAGGATGATGTGTTCGTGTGTGGAAGATTTTTAAACATATTCGCACCAATGTTGGCAAAATATTTACATAGTTTGTCTAGAAATTTCTGCGAGTCGGTTTTAACGGTTTCATTTTCAATTGTTACTGCAGAAGGAAATTTACCTTTAGAAGCAGAGTTTTTGTAATCTACAATTTCATTAATTACTGACCATATTTGGGATGGGTTTTTGTTGTTATTTTTTATGATGCTTTCATAGTAATTACGTTTAGCTAGGTTTTTAACATGTGTCAATTTATTCAAATACTTTTTATATAACACTTTTTTATCATTGCTGATGCCCTGTTTGCTTTTAAAATATTTCTTGAAAAGTTTATTTTTTGTTTTTATTGATTTTAAAATACCACCAGTGATCCAAGGTTTATCACTTAAGCGTTTTTCTTTTCTGGACATAAGCCGCTTTGGAGCATGCTTATCTAGAACAGAATTGAACATGGAAGTTAAGTTAGCAACATCTTGATTTACGATTGTAATAATAAGTCAATTAAGATGTTTTTTGACGTTTGCAGGCCAGAGTTTTAATATTTTAATCGTTTTGCGTGCTTCTGGCCTAAAGGCTACCAGCTCGGAAGCCTAGGGAAGAGCCACCAGAACGGCGACTACTTAAAAGAAGCAATGCGAAAAATTGTCTTCCCACAGGAATCGAACCTGCAGCCTTTGGATTACCGGTCCACTGCTCTACCACTTGAGCTAGACTTCCGAGCTGGTAGACTTCCCTAGACTTCCCTAGGCTTCCGAGCTGGTAGCCTTTAGGCCAGAAGCACGCAAAACGATTAAAATATTAAAACTCTGGCCTGCAAACGTCAAAAAACATCTTAATTGACTTATTATTACAATCATACAACAAGCAAGTTGCTGGGTTTAAATAGCCAAAATTAAGCATGCGAGGAGGCGTCTTCTCTAGCTCAAGTGGTAGAGCAGTGGACCGGTAATCCAAAGGCTGCAGGTTCGATTCCTGTGGGAAGACAATTTTTCGCATTGCTTGTTTTAAGTAGTCGCCGTTCTGGTGGCTCTTCCCTAGGCTTCCGAGCTGGTAGCCTTTAGGCCAGAAGCACGCAAAACGATTAAAATCTTGATTTACATTGGTCTCAACTTCTGCACCGATTGTTGACAATTTATTCTGCAGATCAATCACAAAATTTTCTGAGTTGAAGTTTTTTAGAGATCTGATAAACTTAGTTCTTTTGTTAGAAAAGCATTTGACGTTTTTAGCAATAAAAAATATTGGTAGGTGATCAGAAATTTCAAATATACATACTCCACTTAGATTGTTTTTGTTTGTGAAGTTTGTGTAAATATGATCTAGTAATGAAGACCTGCAGTTATCGGCAAACCTAGTGGGAATGTTTATTAGTAATTTACATCCACTAGATATTAGATCGTCGACGTAATTCTTAACTTTGGAAGCTCCGGTAGTTTGCACTGAAAGGGTGTCGATATTTATGTCGCCGTTTAATATGTATTTTTCCTTATTGTTCTCTAACTCATTTAAGTTTCTACAGAGTTTATCGTGAAATGGAGATATGTCTTGTTTAGGATGTCGATATACAACGGCTACAATCAAATTTGACTTATTGCACTCTACTTCTAACCATAAATCTTCGCAATCTTGAAGATTAAGCTTCAAGTCATTACGAAAGCTAAATTTTATTGTATCCTTGATATATAGACCAACACCACCAGCATTTGTTGATGAATCCGAGCGTAGGAAATTATAATTAGGAATTTTAATTTTGGAAACGTTGTGTAGCGATAGCACGTTTTGCCGCTTCCATAAATTGCACCATTGTTTCTCAATTACAGCGCACCAATCAAATTCGCCCTTTCTTTTTATCACTGTGACGCTCTTGTCTAGTTGACGTAACAATGATATACAATGGCGGTTGGTATATAAAGCTGGAGCGAGCCGTCATTTACTCCCTTACTCAGATAGTCAGAGAAACAAAATTCGTATGCAGTGTTGATTACGAATAAATGAGCGGTGAAAACTTATCCGTCTGTTCGACGTTTTGCTAAAATATATAGAGCCACTAAACTGGTGACCCCAACGTCAGCCGCTATCTAAGCAACAGCCAACATCCAATCAACCACTCACGCCTGCTCACACAGGGCTGCGCAGTCGAGCCGGTTAACCGCAATCGGAGTGCGCTCCCGTTTGACACCCCACAACTGGTGACCCCGACGTTGAACCGAGTACAAAGATCGAGTGCAAAGAGCAGAAATATCAGGTGAAGGCTACTAGCCTTGCGAGACAGAAAGAGTACAACCAGCAAACTAGGCGATGGCTGCTTTCTTCAACCTCCCGCCAAGAACTGGGCAGCCACCTGAAGCGTATGCAACACCACTGGGAAGGGGGCGAATCCTTCCGCGCGCGGAAATGAACAACTGTACAGTCCACGACAACTTGGTAGCCCCCCATTGCTGTCCCCGGACGATTTTGTTTTGAGATCCAGTAACAACGTAACAGGCACGAGTGGTTTGACACTGCCGAAATTTTGGGATGGGGACGCGGACCTTTATTTCTCGACAATCGAGACAATTTTTAGAGTTAGGGGGATTAATAGCGAGCAGTCAAAACTTGATAGCCTGTTAGCCGCACTTGATATCCGGCATTTTCGGTTTTTGGAACACGTGCTTCCAAATTTAAACGCTCAAAACGCGTACTGCAAAACCAAAAGCGTTTTGCTACAGCATTTCGCGCCGTCCAGCGATGACAAGCTAGAGCGATTATTAAATGGGAGTAGATTGAGTGATAGGACGTCTCCGTCTAGGCTACTGGCTGAAATGCGTTCGTTATTAGGCGAGAGTGGTTCACAGGATAGGCTTTTGCGTAAGTTGTTTTTAGATCGCTTGCCTGCAGGCGTTCGCCGCATTATTGTCTCGCACCCGGTCGAGGATTTAGATCAGTTGGCTAAAATTGCAGATCGAGTCATGGAGGAGAACCGTAAATGTACATCAGGTTTTGGTGATGGACCCGAATATAATGATTACGCATCATCAACTGGCACCTCTAATGTCAGTCTATCAACATTGCACGAAACTGTCACCGACCTTGCACAGACTGTCACCTCACTCACACATTCTCTCCAGTCCATGCCACACACACCACATAATTTTCCAAACACTAGGGATAACAATGCCACGACCACTTCTTTCTCCCAACGTTCACCAGTTGCAAGAGACACCTCGCCATCTCGCTCTTCCACTTCTGTGAGACTCCGATCGTTTTCTCCTTCCCCGTCGAGTTCTGGACATTCGCGTTCCTGGAGCCCACGAAGGCGGCCAGCTTGGGGTGATCGCCCACTGCAATCGTCAACACCCGCACCTAGCCTCAATTCTTGCCCTTCGAAACTACATCCCCAATCATCGATCTGTCACATTCACCGAAAATATGGCGATCAAGCCAGACATTGCGCAGGCAACTGCAATTGGAGAGTTATCAACCGGAATGCATTTCACAGCCCCAATAGTCCACACATCAGCATCATCACTGGGGAAACTCACCCATGGATCGTCCATGACCCCAACACTAACATTGCGTTCATCATCGACACCGGAAGCAGGGATTCTATCATACCATGCCAGCGATCAGCAGATGATCCAAGAACTTCTGGCTATCTTTCTGCCGCCAACGGTAGTCAAATAGCCACATACGAAAGGGTTACTCTGCGCGTGACTTTGGGATTGCCCGCCGAATTTTCTTGGGATTTTCTTAAGGCAGCTACTTCTCATGCCATCATTGGCTTGGACTTTTTGGAGCACTTCCAAATTTCGCTGAACCCACACAGACGCTTGATGATCCTTCCAGAGATGCATGAGAAGACAAGTACTCCAAGCACAACCTCTACCAAACTCACCGAACACAAGGCAATTGCTGAGCTGCATCGACCGATCCCCACAGCCCAAACTGTATCCTCTTTGGAAAACCTATTCTCACAATACCCATCAGTTTTCGAGGTCGACAACTTTCATCGCCCCACCAGACACCAAACACTTCATCACATTCGGACAGTAGGACCACCCGTTTGCTCCAAAGTTCGCCGCTTGAGCCCTGAGAAACTTGACGTTTTAAAATCAGAGCTCCAAAAGTTGCTCGATCTGGGTGTAATTGAACCAACTGAGTCTCCATATGCATCCCCAGTGCACTTGGTACCAAAGAAGAATCCCGGAGAATTTCGCATCACCGGTGATTTTCGTTTGTTGAACGAGCAGATGATCACCGACAAATACTCAATTCCTCTTTTGACAGATTTCATTGGGATGTTGGCTGGATCAACTGTCTTTACTACTCTGGACCTCTACAAGTCATATCATCAGATTCGAATTGCTCCCGAAGACGTTCACAAGACCGCTATGATCACTCCTCTTGGAAATTACGCTTTCAAACGTTTAGCTATGGGTCTTAAGTCAGCTGGTAACACCTTTTGCCGATTTATGCATGAAGTGCTAAGGGGGGTGCCCAATTGCTTCGTCTACATCGATGATATCATGATCTTTTCTGAGTCCGAGGAAGATCATTGGAAACATCTTTCAGAGGTTTTCAACCGCTTAGAGCATTTCGGCCTCATATTGAACAAGGACAAATGCGTTTTTGCTGTGACAGAGGTGGATTTTTTGGGACACAGGGTTGACTCCCAAGGCGTACGCCCGTTGGAGACCAAAGTTTCCGCCATTCGCGACTTTCCCAAACCTAGGACAGTGAAGGACCTTCGCAAATTTCTTGGGGCCATCAACTTCTATCGCTCTTTCATACCCAACGCAGGTGGGATTTTGCGGCCACTGGATTCGCTTTTGACCCCGGGAAAAGGGACCAAAAAGCCCGTACAATGGAGCACGACTGCTGATGTGGCCTTCCACGCTGCGAAGTCATCCCTTGCACAAGCTGCCAGCCTTGCCTTTCCCATCTCTGGAGCGAGGATTTCCCTTATGACAGACGCATCCGATGTAGCTGTAGGGGCTACATTGCAACAGGAAATCGATGGTCATCAACAACCATTGGGATTTTTCTCCAAGTCTCTATCCCGTGCCCAAAGAAACTATTCCACATTCGATCGAGAACTACTGGCCATGTACCTTTCTCTCAAGCACTTTCGCTACTTTCTGGAAGGCCGCCCTTTCACTATTTACACAGACCATGCTCCACTCACTCACGCCATTTCCTCTCCTCTTAAGGATGCACCAGGACGACGCCTTCGCCAGCTCCAATTCATTTCGGAGTTCACTACGAACATTCAGCATGTAAAAGGCACAGATAATGTTGTCGCCGACCTTCTTAGTCGCCCTACAGAGGTGAACGCCCTTTTCAAAGGATATCAAGGGATAGATCTGGAACTTCTGGCCCGGGAGCAACTTCAGGACCCAAAAGTGCTTGAGCTTCGCCGCTCTAACACAACATCGCTACGCCTCAAAGAACACACTGTACCAGACTCCGACTCTCCTTTGCTACTTGACACTTCTCTGTCCATCCCCAGAGTCATTGTGCCATACAACCTTAGGAAACATGTTTTCGACGCTGTACGCTCTCTTTCGCACCCGGGAATAAGAGCTTCGAGACAACTGATCAGCGAACGATTCGTCTGGGAAGGGATGCAAAAGGACATAGCTGAATTTACTAGAGCCTGTGTCCCTTGTCAACAGTCCAAGATCCACCGTCACAACTCTGCCCCACTGCAATCGTTTCTACAACCAGACTCGCGATTTTCAGCAATACACTGTGACTTGGTGGGTCCCCTTCCAGAAAGCTGTGGCCACGCTTACCTACTCACCATTATAGACCGGTTTACGAGGCACCTCGAATGCATCCCTCTCCGCGAAATAACTGCCAAAGCGTGTGCCGACGCTTTTGTCCTCAACTGGGTGGCCCGCTTTGGTTGTCCACAAATCATGACTTGTGATAGAGGAGTCCAGTTCACCAGTCACCTTTGGGAAGAGCTGTGCAAGTTTCTAGGCTGCAAACTAGTCCACACCACAGCCTTCCATCCTGAGAGCAATGGGTTTTTGGAACGCCAGCATCGAACTTTGAAGGCCGCTCTCAAAGCTCAAGAAAACCCTCGCGATTGGTTTTCCAATTTGGGGTTTGTCCTTCTGGGCATACGCTCTTCTCCCAAATCTGACTTCGAGGTTTCCTCTGCTCAGCTTTGTTTGGGAACTTCTCTACGACTACCAGGGCAATTCTTTGAGCCCTCTTCCGAGACCCCTCGAACTGAATACTGCGCTCAACTTTGCCAGTTTATGTCAACCCTAAGAGCTCCGCCCCCTCACCATCATGGCACACCACGTTCGTACGTCGAAAAAGCACTCCAGACCTGCACACACGTCTTTGTCAAGAACGACACTGCCCGCTCCTCATTTGATCGACCTTACAAAGGCCCATACAGGGTGCTGAACAAAGGGGACAAATTTTTCACTCTTGATTTGTTCACTCGCAGAGATGTTGTTTCCATTGACCGACTGCGAGCTGCTCATCTTCTCACACCCGACAAAGAACCCGAAACACAGCAGCCTGTTGAAGGACGTTCTCATCCACTTCCAATACAGCCATCCCAGCCAGAAGCATCTATCCACTCTTACGATGAACAACCCAAGTCTATCTTGCGAACTCGTCATGGACGTATAATTCACAAACCAAAACGGTACGTACACTTTCTTCTTCCCACACACTAGGAGAGGGGTCCTCACCTCCCCCGTGTCTCACCGGGGAAAGAATAATGAGATCGCCCATTGCAGAGCAGGGTGTGTCGTAAAAGGCGACTTTAAATTGCTCAGCCCTTCTTAGGCTACTTTTTTTTCACACCACGTCTAATGCATAAAATGCTAAAACTTCCAAATCAGACGTGAGTGCATTTGGGTTTTCGGCTGCTCTCTAAGATGTGGAGCAATTTTGGGGGAATTTCGATCATTTGCTTGCATGGAGTGACGATGCTCGCCTGGCCAGCTGCATCGCCGCCTGCAGATGTTTCGAAAATCACGTTTTGTTTCACAGCACGTACGCAAAGCGGTAGGAGCTCGAGATCCTAGTCGCATTTGCTTGTCTCTTCGATAACTCAGAAGGATTACACCTACACACTTCAATTGCAAGACACAATACATTTTCACATCACCTAAGCATTTCAAAGCTAGAGGGCACTCACATTGCTGGACACACATCGCAGACATCACGCTTACACAATGTACACGTACACCTTTTTTATTTCCTAACCTCCGTTTGAGTGTTTGTTCACGCAGGGAACTGATTTTGCTTGTGGCTAAACGTTTGTTTCGTCGTTAATTTAGAGATAGGTTTGCTCCCTTGCATGTCTTTTCGTTTACTAAGCTGGTTGTTATAAAAGTCCGTGATAACAATAGTCAGGTGCTTGTTAACTTTCGTTTGTTCAATCATAGTCGCAGGTTCGTAAATTTCAGCCTCGAGTCTAATCTAGCGTTTGTCTCGCTGGACGCAAAATTCGGCCTTTTGAGGGGGAACATGAGTTTTTTTTCAATCGATTTTTTACAGGGATTGCGGCACCCTATTTCGCATACCGGAGGACTTTCACGTCCTGCTTTCGGACCTTGCTCTGCGCCTTGCAGCGCGTGGAGATTACCACACCACTCGCTCCTAGAATGGATTTGGTGGACATTAATTGTTCGACGTTCCCCGTTGACATTCCAGCACTGGACACTTTTGTGAACTGAATATTAAACGGTTTTGCATTCCAGCATTGGACGCTTTTGTGAACTGAACATTGAACGATTTTGCATTTCAGCAATGCATATATTTGAACTTTGATGAGTATACGTTTCCCATCGTTGCGCGGAACGGCGCGCTGAATCGTGCTGAACTACTTGAACATTTTGTTTGCGAAGACCTTTTGTTACTAACGACGTTTTTGTTTGCCATTTTGAACTACTGCATTTTGTTTTTCACATCGCACGCTCCAGCCGCCAGCTTCTCCAGCCCCTCCATGCAAAAGCTAACTGCCTAGCCCCTGCTGGCTCAGCCGCCATCCCCGTCCATCTGCACCCCCCGCCCGAGCGTCACAGTTGAGGCCCACTCGTTCCTCAGACCCGTGCTACGCTACTGCATCACTCCCATCCCACCTTTTTCATTCTCGTCTAAAACGCGCATGTTCCCAGTCCTTCGGACTTGGCCCACGCGCATTTTGGAGGGGGGCCTTGTAGCGATAGCACGTTTTGCCGCTTCCATAAATTGCACCATTGTTTCTCAATTACAGCGCACCAATCAAATTCGCCCTTTCTTTTTATCACTGTGACGCTCTTGTCTAGTTGACGTAACAATGATATACAATGGCAGTTGGTATATAAAGCTGGAGCGAGCCGTCATTTACTCCCTTACTCAGATAGTCAGAGAAACAAAATTCGTATGCAGTGTTGATTACGAATAAATGAGCGGTGAAAACTTATCCGTCTGTTCGACGTTTTGCTAAAATATATAGAGCCGCTAAAGTTGTCAGAATTCAATTTAGTTTCTGAAATTGCAATAGCATCAGGCATTCTTTGGAAATCATTTAGAAATTCATCAAGTTTATTTATGTTTTTGGGAAGGCTTCTAACATTAAAGTGTAAAATAAAAAAGTCTTGTTTAGATAAATTTAAGGACAAATTTGATAATTTGGACATGGAAAAATATTCGTCATATCTGATAATGTCACTTGTTGAATTGAAACTTGCTAAGGCTTTAAACTCTAGTTTATCTACTGAAAAAAAGTGAAGCCTGACAGCGCAACAGTTCACACAAACACAGTCATCATTTGAATTACAGAGCTCCATTTAAGATAGTAAACATATAAGTAGAGATCATAAATCGCGCATTCAAGATTTTTGCTTTCCGGTGAGCCTACAGTAACCAAGCTTAGTCAAGTTAGAAAGGGAGTTTATATTGATAATTCGTGAGTCCGAATCCTGCCGGAGACAAATATTCCCTTGAGACGCCCACAAAAATCTAAAGTTTAGATCACGCTTAGCCAGTCTAGCTTCATTGTACAGCATTTTTCTGTAGCTGGTTAAATTTTCCCGAATTTGAGGTTTGGCGTTACCAAAAGCAAAATCGCAGGTCGGATTATATCGAAGTTTCTGCTTGTTATGAAAAAGTTCATTGCGTTTATCTCGATTCGAGAATCTAACAATAATTGGAGGAGGTACTTTGGTGAAATCTTGCCTATTCTGATGTTGTGAACTGTTGAGTTTGGGGGTTGCTGAAGTTACCGGTAAACGATGAGAAGTGGATATGTGCTCATCTGTAACATGTACATTTAATGCTTTCGCCACTGTCTTGACAATTTGGTTGGTATTTTCGTTTCGCATAGTTGGCACACCATGAATTTCCAAATTTTCACGGCGGCCATATTGTTCTAGATTGTCTAGTTGTTCTTCAGTATAATTTTGCCAGCTAACAATTTGTTCGATTTCTCGTTTTAAATTTGAGACTACTTTTTCATTCTTATTTCCAACTTTATCTGATCCAGCTATTTTAACTCTAAAATCGTCGTACTCGTCAGATATATAGGCCACGCTGCCCAAGATGATGTCAGTCTTTTCAGTAAGCAAACTAATATCCTTCCGGTTTTTTGCTATTTCTAGTTTGATAGATTCAAACTGCTCGGCAATCAGCGCTTTGCATTTTGCGTGAAATTTATTTTCCCATTTACTATTCAACTCCTGTTCAACCAACTGCTGAACGCTGTCCTGAGTTTTCCTGGTATTTTTTCCTCCAAGGTTCGCTCAATTTCATCCGAGAGCTTTAGCCTATTCTGCTTGGGCATGATCTATCTTGTTACGTAACAATTCAAAAATTTAATGGCGGCTGAATGGCTTAACTTGGCTTAACTTGCTGGCTTGTTGAGTAAAACTGTTAAATTCTTGCAAAATATAAGTTAAGGAAGGAACCTCTTCGTCTGAAAACTAGATCAAATTGAATACATTTTTTCGCTAATCTTCGCGACTGGTCGCTTCATAGGCTAATTTTAGTAACTTACTTTTAAAATGTATTCAATGAGCAGAAAGCTTTGTGTACTTTATTATTGAAACGCTATTATAGTAATCTCAGGTTCTGTTTCGTCATAAAGCACTGGAATTACCGGTAAAACGAAGATTGAGTTTATATTATGTTATCACGCAATTACCGTGAAGAAGAGTCTAGACTAATAGCTAAAGTAACAAAACAATCTTGAGAAAAAAGTTTGTAAAGAATAAGTGAAAAACGAAGTACAGTTGATCGAATTTAGAAATAAAAGACTAGTCATTTCTTCAAAAACGTAGTAGTAGCCTACTTAGCCTATTTACTAGCTATCAATGATTTGTTTAGATCCTTCCACTGAAAACTTGCCATAAACTGTTTTGACGATGGCAGTTCTTGGTTTTAATGCAGAAACGCAAAAAGCTGGAAGCAGAAGTCAAAAGTTCTCTTTAGGTGTTTACTCAGTTAACAAATCCTTAAACGCTTTCTCCATCCATTTCTCATTATGGTAGTGGTAGATCAACCGGTATCTCAGTATCTTGTGGAGTGTAGACCAATAGGCTACTCTACAGGTACATTTAAAGCATAAACTAGGCCTGTTGTTTTTTTTTGATGTGATTTTTCTTTTTCAGGCAAGCATGTTAAGATACCTGTAGTAAGCTTAAACAGTTGTTTGTATTTGTTATTTAGTGCTGTTTATGAAGACTCCCAATGTTAACGCTACGAGTGAAACTGAAAGCTGGATTTGTCATCAGTTATGTACCGGTAGAGGATTTTTTGCTTATTGTGCAATGGATTGCTGTGTTGATTTGCTGGAGAAAGCAAAAAAACATTGCAGTTTTTGCATGATTTGACACTATCATCGAAGGGCAAGAATTTAGCACAGTAATACCAGCAGTTGCTTTGAGGAAAAGTCAGCTTCTATAACTAAGTATAGTGTTTTACTTGCTAGCGGAGCGCGTATCGATGTTTAGTGCGAAGTTAAATGCTTTTGAGAGCATTTTATTAGTTTGCATTTTCTTGCGGTACCAGTAGGCTACGTTGCGACGGTCACGTTTACCTCAAAGGGCTTCGCTCCAAACCACCGTTTGTAAGATACAGACAAACTTATACTAATACAAACAAACTATAACGTCAAGCCCCCTCTTCTTAGCAAGTTCTTGGTTATGTCCCTGATAAAAAAAAACATTTAGATTTTTTTATGTGAAAATTGTTACTCAAGGATCTGAATAAAAGTGTTGTTAGTTCTCACATTTTCGTGTAACTGACGCTTCCTTCCCCAGTCCAAATATTATTATTATAAATGCTGTATCAAGTTTTTTGTTTAGTGGTGACTAATGAGAATGGAACAATATTAATGAACTTGCTTGGCGGGTTCTTCTCTACCAATAATAGTAACCTCAGCAAAAAAATAGAACTCACTTTCTACTGGTTAGATATGTATCGGCTTTCTAGTTCATCTAAATACACTGACTGTAATTGTAATGATTGAACTTCAGACCTATAATAGTTTACTTTGTAACTTTATTCACCATGTAATGCAGTTAAAATTTTAAGAGACAGTAAAAATGTTTTGAAATTCACAAACAACTAAATTCAAATATTACACAAAGACACAGTAAATGAATATTTAACACACTTGACACTTCTATTTTCATCACATAGGACTGGAGTGAAAAATCACTACCAGACTACAATATTCATTATTATAAAACTTGGGGTAGTCCAAAACCATTGCTTCCAGTTCAACTTGATCACGGTCACAAACCTTCAGAAACAAGAAGACTTTTAAGAGGACATTCAGAAGAAAAAATTCCAAGTTTGTAGCTATTCAAAGAAGTGACTACTAATTAGGCCAATCCAGAAGTTCATAGAAATTTTTCGATTTTTTGTATCTATCTAGCTCTTGTATGTAGCAGTGTAGCTTGAAACCAATTCTAGATACAATTTTATTCACCAAGTTGGCTTGGTGAAGTAGGCTAGACAGTGAAAAAACTTTTGCGAGTTTTCCAGTATTCAAGGAATTGTTCAATTGTGGTTACTTTTAAAACAACAAGCTAACAAACAATGGGTAAAAACACTCTCAACACATTCAAAACTAGCCTGTTGGTGGGTTATTTTATATTCTGCTTTGGTGTATTCATTATAATGAAGCTCTGAGATCAAGCATAGCTATGAAAAATCACTCTAGGATTTACAGCCTAAGCTGTCTAGATCCAAATTAACTTGGCTAGCCTAGGGCTATCGCGAATCTAACTTTGCCAACAACCTACTCTTTGGACTGATAAATAGGCGCTAAACCATACAAATATACTATTTACATTATTTTCTAGCAAACTGCGATCGTAAAAATCCGATCAGTGATTTAGTAGGTTATCTTACTACAGCCTGCAAGCAAGCGATGTTGCGCAACTGCTCGCGAAGGTTGCGACCGGTTGCAACCTTTCGCGAGCTGTCGATGACGTCAAATTTTGGTTGCTTCGCGTCCAGTCTAAACGCACCTTAACACTTCTTTCCTGATCTGATGACCATAACATCGATGAAAGTCGAAAGCAGCACTATATGCATCAGATATTGAGGGTTGAAAATTCCACAACCGCTTGCATACTGGTTTGTAGAGCAACTTTGTACGGTAATTACTGCAGCAACTAATTCTGACTTTCTGTAGGCTGTTTTCATAGCCAAACCGCTTTTTCTTGCAATACGATTATCCAACATGTGTGATGTCTTCCCATTGACACAAAATAAAGCTTCATCGTAATACTTCATGCTGCTATTAATTTGGTAATGATAGCTTACTATTTCATTATTTCTGAAAAACATCTGTTTAATTAAAATTTTAACACAAAGTTGTTTTTTTAGCTTAGAGCAACAGGATCAAGATGAAATCGGCAAGATCATTTGGAAAAAATTTGTATATCAAGAAAAAAGCTGTTTATTATTTTTTTGACCAAAATCTGGTACCTTAGTCTAAACAAAATACCACAGTATTATAAATTTATTTGGTAAGCAATGAAAAAGAGATAAAGTTGTCGCGTTTCCATAGTCACCCAAAGAAGTAGCAACACGACATCGTTAAGCTTTTTGATATAGCAGGGCTTTTCACCGCTGGGCAGTCCTATTATACCTGCTCGGAGAAGAAGTATTGATGGATTGCAGCTACGTCATAACTTTTTCCCGCCAAAACGATTGGACGTCAAAACGCCATTACAAAGCATTGGACGTTACCGCAAATCAATGTATAATTCTTTCAGTGGGGATGTTTAAAGAATTTGAGTGTAAAGTAATACTTTTATAGATAGCCTGGCCTTAATTGAAAGTTACCAGGAGCGATTTACGCAGTTTACATAGCTCAGCGGGTTTGGAAAGTTACGCCTTTTATGAATTCTCATCGTCCATTGACTGATATTGTCGACTTTTACCAACGTTTAGCTTTGGTTCACATCGTAAATTCGGCCATATTCTAAAATACTTAAAATTTTACATCGCAGCTGTAACGCATTGCAGATTAATGTTTAGTTTAAGCACTATTTATGAATAATCATAGGTGGGCAAAGTCCGTTAATCCGTTAATAACGAAGCTAACTTTTTCATTAACTCGTTAATCCGTTAAAAAGTTTTTTCATGTTAACGGACTAAATTAACTTCCGTTAAGTTCTGTTAACTTTCGTTAAGGTTTTTATCGTTAATATCTTGCACCATTCATTATCTTGTACAAACGTTAATATCTTGTACAAATAATTTTATCGTTAATATCTTGCACCATTCATTATCTTGTACAAACGTTAATATCTTGTACAAATAATTTTATCGTTAATATCTTGTACAAACCAGTTTGCACTGGTAACACTTGTTGCGTGTTAGCATGAGTTTTATGGAAGAAAGGAGCTCTTTTTTGTGACAAATAATAACCTGCAGCCTCATAGATCTATTAATTATCGCTGTTTACAATTTCCAAACATTTTCCGATCGCAGCTTCGTTGTGCATTTGAACTTATTTTTACCTTGAAATTAAATTAGACTGTAAAATGTAACTTCCAAAACACAAAAAGACCACCATAGCGATAAATATTTCCTTACAATCAGCTCAACAGCGTCAATACGTGTTCTAGAAGCGAGTGAATAAAAAGAAATGTAAATTACACGCAAAATGTTAACGAATTAACGGACTTTATTAACGTCCGTTAATTAAAGCAGAAAATAACGGATTAACGTTAACGGAGGTGTGAAGTTTGTTAACGGACTAGTGGTTAACGAAGCTAAGGTTTTGCATTAACTTGCCCACCTATGTGAATAATATTTAACATCACGAGCTCAAGTCGAAATACATGCAAATTAAGGCTCCATCAAAGCATGGATCCTACAATGATCAAAGTTACACTGAGGCCAGTTAAATATTATTAGTTTAAAATTTAAATGACATCTCTACGAAATAATTCAATGAAAACAACTGCTTTTGCGTTTTAACTCCTTGCAACCAATAACCATAGCGGTAAGCCCCTAATGACAACACGAAATTTAAAAATCACCAAGATACTGCAAAATAGACTAATGAAAGTATAGAAGTTTGAAAGTAAGCTAATTTTGTCACAAATAAAGAGATACAACAGTTTAAAAGTACGCTAATTTTGTCACAAATAAGTCAATAGTAAGCCTCGATTTTTACAGTATAATCGAAACTAGCTACCACCATTTATATTTTGTGATTCCAATGAGTTTCCGAATAGCAAGCCGGATTTAGGTTACTGAAAAAAAGCATACAAAAACCAAATTCTTATTAATTAAGATCTTTTTCAGTTTTTACAGCTTTTATCTAGCATTTAACTATAATGTTACCAAGAATTAACTCATTTAGAGCCTGAAAATACACTCAATAATCTTCCCTATCAGTGTTTTTGCATGCATTTACTTAGCGCCATGCGCAATTTTGACGTCCAGCGGCTTGGCTAGCAGCGCGAGACGTCACGTGCAATCCATCAATAAGAGAGAAGTAAAAGCTAATTTTTAATAGGAGCGAAATAGCTTGCTGTGGCCATCTTTCAAAAAGAAAGCAACGCGAGACACTGAATTGAATGTACAAAGCAGAGTGAACTGTTTTGCAAGTCGCATTGTTGGCCTTGACATCAACCACAGACTGATCAAGTCTTGATATGAAAATATAATAGCACATTCAAAACAAGTAGAATAAAAAAAGGAAGAAAAAAATAGCACCTAGCATTTGATGGTGCGTGATGACAGCGAAAGGAGGATAAA
>CAWYPQ010000531.1:0-10811 GCA_963965965.1 Trididemnum nubilum | reverse complement strand
CAAGGTTACAATCCTTCGCTTCGTGTCCAATGTCAACGCACCTTAAATGCATACCGTATACCCTTTGTTTAAAGACTATAACTGGTAATTTGCAGATATTTTTTCTGGTAAAAGTTTAGTTGTGTGGTTCATCCAATATTGTTTGGTGAGTGAGGAAACAGTTTAGCACAACCGTAGTTGTTTAACATTCAATAGAGTGCTATGGAATGACATCTCATATTGTGAGAGGTGGCGGCCGTCCACTGCGATTTTGTCCTATTCGGGATTTTGCCCATTCGGGATTGTGTCCATCTCGGGATTTTGTCCATTCGGGATTATATCCATTTTGGGATTTTGTCCAATATTTAGGATTTTTTCCGCACGGAAGTTTTTTTTAAATTTTGTACAGGATCCGCGAAAAGGAGAACTAGCATTTATTTTTTCAAAGCTTGTTTTATGATCCGCTATTTGCAACTGCCCGGTAAAAACTTACTGTAGTCTGATCATACTTACTTGCAACTGTTGGCTTTTACTAGATAGAGCGTTCATAATGCGCACACGGGCGTTGATAATGTTCAAATCATTAATTATTGGCGCGCTTTTATTGTTCTAGCTGAACTGTTTTTTGCTAATGCCGCTCTCACACTTTGGCGGCTCCACTGCAAATCAATTCGCAGTGCAGTCTCCGTAGAGTCTCCATTCGCAGAGAATTTGCAATGCTTTGCGACTCTGTGGAGACTCTACGGAGACTGCGCAGACTGCACTGCGAATTATTCACAGTGGATTAGCAGTTAATGTCACCAAAGTGTGAGAGTGGTATAACGCCAACCCCGCTTCTGATGTGTTTGTAATCTACAGTACTGTTTTTTTTTTGGAGTTATATACTTTTAAATCAGATTTTAGCGTTGCTACTTTAGCGTTGCTATTTTACGTTGAGAATTATAAATATTCTATCTTGATGTGCTTTGAATGATTTTCAAGTAGCGATGAAACAATAATATGATGATTGACTGCAGTGCATTGTATTATGAGCATAAAGTGAATCCATTTCACCGTTTAACGTTGTTTGCTGTGGTCTTTTTAATTTTAATCTATAGCGTCGTATGTTACTTATCGTTTTGTTATGCCAGTGCACAATCCAGCAATGTATTAATGTAATGTATGTCAGCGTTCAATGTGTAAATTTTCATCATTTTTGTTTAAAAAGTTCCATATAAGGCTTTCTGATTCACGTGTAATCGTTGTACATATCAAATTTTTTGCACTTTATGACACTTTCTTTAACAGTCTGAAACCGCCATATAATCGGTAAACACCGTTTGTGTATATCATTACAAATTCACAACTGTTACGTAACTTGACCAACCAATAAAAAAAATTAGAATCAACGACTGGTTATATCGAACTACGCTATCAAAACCATAAACTTTTATGATTCTATTTTCGTTGTGACGTTTGCTTAACCGGATTAAAATGTTTTTAATTGGCGTTTGGTGCTTCCTATAGTCCAGCCATGGCCGTCCAGCGCGGCAGCCTCCGGAGCAGCTATTTGTCATTTTTAGATGACTCTTTCTGAAGATGCCGCTCAGGTGTCCCTAAGACAAAGAAAGCACAAAAACATTAAGTTAATTAAACTTACTCATATGTCATTTTTGCTTCGTTATAAACATTTCGTAATTTTTTTAGTTTGCAGCACTTCTACAAATATTACCAGCAGCTTTGTCTTTACGTTTGTGTAAAGCAAACTTACTGTTGACATTGTTGTGCCCGATACGATTCGCAATTTATTTTTGCCGAAATAGTGATAGCGGTGCTATTCTTTGAACGAATTTGCTATCGCCTGCAGTTCACCATTTTTTGGGTTTCCTACTTGGTTCTTGGCTTCTTCCCGATTTAATTTCGGTGCGCATTTGAAGCCACCAAGCAGAGATGATTGCTCAACGATGTAAGAAAGTAATCAGAAGGGGTTGTGCTGCACATCGCAAGAATTACGGCGTTGCAAGACCTTTAAAACAAACAAAACTTACGATGTTGTAACTCTTACGAAACTTTGCATAACACTCCCCCAGGGTGCGGGTTGAACCAGCTGATACAATCAAGGTCGCCGAGCAACGTTTTAATCCTTTAAGCCATGCTATGGCTAATCAGCTTTTAACTATCAATACAAAGTTATGCGTGGCTTTAATGACTCGCATCACGACTACTGCATATTAACCAACTGTATAGGTTAATTTCTTTAACAGAATTTGAATTGGGGTTTCCATACTATAGCTTTAAATGCCTACAAATGTTTTCTGTTTGCATTTCGACCAATGGAGCCCATGCTTAAAACAGCAGAAAATAGGAAATCCTTTTTCGTTTTTTTATGATGCTGAATTGAAGCAGCCAAAGCATTTGACGAGGACCTACATATTTTTAACTTAGGTTTTTTAAATTTCTAATTTTATGGCACAGTTTATATAGTTCTGGTTATTAGCCTTTTCGATTTTTTCTCTTCCTTTTTTCAAAAAACAAACCATAAAAAGCAGAAGAAAAGACATGTTGCAGGATAATAATTTTTATTCACAGTCAAATTTAAAGACCCTTGACCGTGTGTTTCACTCTTGTGGGCTCACCAGAGGAGAGCTTTTTGTTTAAATAGAATGTCACACATTGTCATGTAGAGTAATATTATATTTTTTGGTTTAGTTTTTCATTGTGTGTTGTTACGTAGTTTATAGACTTCCCTTAAGGATGTCTATTGTAAACCCGGTAGAGTTGCATGTTGTGCTTAAATTTCTCATGCAGTTTGAAATAAATCCAAAACATAGTTTTGCCACTGTGATCATCGCATAACTGTACAAAGTTGGTTTGGGTATGACTGTGAGACAATGAAAGAACAATGCAATTGTGAGTCAAGATTTCATATCTAGCTTAGCAGTCAGGAATGCCGAAACCCGGGAGGGATTGGGGGATATTTTCCTCCCAATAATTTGACTGCACCCCCTCCAAAAATATGATTATGGTCTACAACTGCATCCCCCCTCCCCTCCCCCCCCCCCCCCCCCCCCCGCAATAATTTGACTGTAGTCTGCATCTGAGCGCTGGATGATGTTTGGACCTTTTTTTGGTCTTCACGTGATTTCGGGGACAAAAACTTTTCAATTTTCCATGAAAACCTTTTTTTTGCTCTTCTTTTAATTTCGGGAACAAAAATTTTTTATTTTCTGGTGAAGATCTTTTTTTTGGTCTTCACTTAAATGTAGAAACAAAAACTCTTCAATTTTTGGTGGAGACCTTTTTTTTGGTCTTCGCTTACTTTGCTGACGTGAAAAAATCGTGGTCGAACTTTATCCCCCCAAAGTTGAAAATAGGGCGAAATTGGGGTAAAATTGCAAATTATCCCTCTAATGCTCAATATAAATCGGCACCACCGTTAGCAGTTAAATATTGTTTAACGCTCCTGTTAATAACAGCATTGAACGCTTAGCAAGGAAGCTGCGAACTTCTATTTAAGATTGATTTTGGAGTATTCTGTTGTTTCTCTTGCAGACGTTTTCCACCTTTTTCGCTGCACGACTACCAGAAGATGAGCAAAGTAAGAGAGCTTAAGTACTATTTAATGTAAAACTAAATATCACATTATCGCTCTTTAAACATCATAAAGTAGATTGAGTTAGTGTACCTTTCAGTGTTGCCTTTGTGTTGGTTACAATTATTTGAAGCGCTAGACAAAACAATTTTATAGCAAGTATCGTTGGCTGAAATCTTTTTTAGTAGCAAACTAGCAGCTTGTACGCTGGTTAGGCGCTTAGTTGAGAATACCGAATTTCTGTTATATTTAAACCTAAAATGCTTTCGTACGCTTCCGATTTTATGCACAGTGTAAAACTTTAGTTTGTCTCAATTTTGAGCATCTCTAACATCATTACAGACTTGCCTAAAGCGGAGTCCTAGCGGCTGAGACGTCTTGACCGTTTTAATTTAATTCGTCGCATCCCATCCAATCTACCATGAGTGAGCATGTAGAAAAGAAAATAAACTCAGCTTGCCGTATCCGGAAAAGGCCAGGTTTACGGGCTCAACCTTAAAATCTTTGATTTTTGCCTGAAAATATTCACCCATAATTTATACATGTGCTGCAAAATAGAAAACTACGAAATTAAGAGAAATCAACCGTTTTTATAATGTTTTGCATTTTTATTTTCGACTCTTTTTGTTTTAATTTTAATTGTTGAATTACCCGTCGCCATATTTCCATTGACTTTAGTGAAAAAAGCACCTTAAAATTGAGCCTCCACACTTCAAAGCTTCATCTTTTCATTTAAAGTTTTTTAGCTGCCTGTTCGAAGCGATCGAACAGAGTTGCCGGTAATCACTATTCATATTCAAGGACCGAGAAAAGTAACTTAGGTCGGTTATGAAGGACTTTATCACGAAGAAAGATCAGTTACAAAGGTTTGAAAAAATTGGATTACAAAATCTGAAGAGTAAAGACGCCGTTAGAATTTATTTAGCCTGCTCTGAAATGCCATTCAAATTAAAATAATCTGTTCTTGTACTGTACTCGCTAAATTACGCCAAAACATGTAACGAGTTGCACTGCTTATATCCACGTCATTGTACCTGGGGGCAACACAATACCGCGCCATCGTACCTTTTGAAGCAATGTCGTAGAGTGGCAAGCCGTTGGCAACACTGAGTCCGATTTAACCGGCAAAAGATTTGAAGTGCAGACATTCTGCTTCTGAGACCAATGTGGAACGCGTTACCGCTAAACAAACAGTACTGGCCGTTAAAACTTTTTTGAAATAAATCAATTGGACAAAAGCGGCTACGATGGCGATTTTCTTTCAAAAAATATGCGAAAAAAGACTGTATCTTTTTTTTTTTTTTGGTGGTAGCGTGACCGCTGCATTCATTTGGCAACAATCTTCTGGATCAAAACAGCTGTAGAAAAAACACTATCACCTTTTCCCCAAAATTTTTCTAAATCATTATTTGAGGTAAACGTTGGGAATCAATTTAGCATCATTTCATAATGTAGCTGGTAGTTCTTATGCAGTGCATAAATGAGCATCACCTTCTTTCGTGAATAAATCAATATTATCCTTCTAGCGGTGGAATAGTTGGTCACTACCAAAGTCTATAAACAACACAAGTAGCGGTGGTACGGTCCACAAAAGTTTTGTTTGCAAACTGCACCGCACAGCTTAATTTTATCCACATACCGCACTGCACTGCAAAAAGTTTGTGAACTTGTTGCACAGCACCGCAAATATTAATGCAAGTCACTGCTTAACACCAATACTGTAGCTTATTGCATTCAAAATTAAAAACCAACATGTTGGCATCCCATGATCCACTTGATGCTAGTCAAGCAATAGCTTTAGATAATGGCTTGGTCTTAATTGTTGCTTAAATACATAAGCCCATTAACCCAATTGTTTCAGTTCAATTTTAAATAATAAAAGAGTACCAGTATCCCAATCATGAATCAAACCATGGACATTATGTTTGGAATATATTAGCACTTCCACTTTAGAAGCTCAAACTGTCAAATTTTGCTGGCTGCATTCATGCAAACAGTAGCATTAAAAGCACAGTCACATCATTACTAAGCTTGCCAAAGTAAGTCATGGTCATGCTTGATAAGCTACAGTTTATACAAATCTGTCCTTCGATTGTAATTTTATACCACACAAGTATATAAATTTTAAGTTTCATATCAATTTAGCTCCAAAACTCTATAACTTAATTAGCAAAATAAACAACTTTCGCTAAAAGTTTCTTAAGCTTGAGGCAAGAGGTGAAGAATTGTTATGCAAAAGTAGTTTTAATCATTCCATTTTATTTTTGGAAGTGGCTAGTGTTAGGTTATGTAACGCCCATAAAGAAAACAAGAGAGAAAAGAGTGAGCGCTCATTTGCTCATTTACTCTTTTGGCTTTATATTTTTTAAATTGTAGTTAGGGTTTGGGTTAGGATTAACTTTAGGGTCGGAATTACAGGGTTAAGGCTGGGTTAACGATTTTCTTTTTCTTACATAACGTAACAGCAGCCTTGGGCCTTCAGCCGTTATTTTTTGTTACTGGTATCACATATGACATGAGAATATTGATAATTATAAATGAAAAAGGTGGTTTAAGCACTAAGTGCTTTTGCACCATCAGTCAATGAGCACTGACATGTTGAATATGAAACAATGTCAGAAGCAACTAGATGGGAGTTTGCCAGCAAACCCAGTGAACGACCGACGCAAAGCTAATGCTGTGACGCCCAAAAGTACTTTTTGTCTACCGTAAAATCAGCAATTATTCAAAAATATCTGATTATGGAACCTCCAGAAAAGTAGAGTCAAAATATTTGTCAGTTAAATATCTCCTGATATCATAAAGTACTGGCACCCTAGCTTGAGTCGTTCAAAAATTGATTTTTGGGGGTCTATTTGGGGGGTCCCTGGAGGGTGGCACCCACAAACTATGTCAAAATATTTGTCTGTTAAATATCTACTTACATCATAAAACACTGACACTCTAAGTTGAGCCATTCAAAAAATTGATATTTGGGGGGTGGCACCCCCAAACTATGTCAAAATATTTGTATGTTAAATATCTACTGATATCAAAAAAAGTAGAACTCTAGCTTGAGCCATTCAAAAATTTGATTTTTTGGGGCCCCATTTTGGGGGGGTCCCCGGGGGGGTGGTACCCCCAAATTATGTCAAAATATTTTTCTCTTAAATATCTACTGATATCAAACAAAAACTGGCACCCTAGGTCAAATGGTTAAAAAACTTGCTTTTGGAAGGGTCCATTTGGGGGGGTCCCCGGGGGGGTGGTACCCCCAAATTATGTCAAAATATTTGTCTTTAAATATCTACTGATATCAAAGAAAAATGGCACCCTAGGTTAAATCGTTAAAAAATTTATTTTTGGGGGGGTCCATTTGGGGGGGTCCCCGAAGGGGTGGTACCCCCAAATTATGTCAAAATATTTGTCTCTCAAATATCTACTGATAACAAAAAAAACTGGCACCCTAGGTTGAGCCGTTCAAAAATTTGATTTTTTGGGGGGTTCCCAGGGGGGTGGTACCCCCAAACCATGTCAAAATATTTCTCTCTTAAATATCTACTGATATCAAAGAAAAATGGCACCCTAGGTTAAATCGTTAAAAAATTTGTTTTTGGGGGGTCCATTTGGGGAAGTCCCCGGGGGGGTGGTACCCCCAAATTATGTCAAAATATTTGTCTCTCAAATATCTACTGATATCAAAAAAAACTGGCACCCTAGGTTGAGCCGTTCAAAAATTTGATTTTTTGGGGCCCCATTTTGGGGGGGTTCCCGGGGGGGTGGTACCCCCAAATCATGTCTAAATATTTCTCTCTTAAATATCTACTGATATCAAAAAAAATGGCACCCTAGGTTGTATGGTTAAAAAAATTTGTTTTTGGGGGGGTCCATTTGGGGGTTCCCCGGGGGGGTGGTACCCCCAAATTATGTCAAAATATTTGTCTCTCAAATATCTACTGATATCCAAAAAAACTGGCACCCTAGCTTGAGCCGTTCAAAAATTTGATTTTTTGGGGCCCCATTTTGGGGGGGTTCCCGGGGGAGTTGCCCCAAAAAAATTTCAGGAGACACAATTGCGTATGTACCTCAACAACTT
Source organism: Trididemnum nubilum (assembly GCA_963965965.1). Classification (NCBI taxonomy): domain Eukaryota; kingdom Metazoa; phylum Chordata; class Ascidiacea; order Aplousobranchia; family Didemnidae; genus Trididemnum; species Trididemnum nubilum. Next base: position 3,186 of record CAWYPQ010000531.1, on the reverse strand, counting down.
CACACAAAAATTAGATTTCTATGTTTTGTGGTTTAGGAGAACTCGAGCGTACAAGATTTAGGAAGAAAAAAAAGGAAAAAAAAGGAAAAAAAAGGAAAAAAAAAGGAAAAAAAAGGAAAAAAAAAGGAAAAAAAAGGAAAAAAATAAGAAAAAAACCTCATCGCGGCCGAAAGTGGGTTGGTAGGGATGAAAGGATATCTTAAGACATATAACCATGAGAAATATTTTTTGCCGTACTTAAGCCGTTTTTGACTTAGACCGCTTTTTACGCCAAACTTTCGGGGCGGTTTTCGGGTCATAAACCCGAATTCACGTGACCGATTGCCTCGAAATTTGGTACAAACATAAAACTCATTAATCTCAAACTGCTGTCAAAATTTCATGTAGTTAGACCAAACGGTTCTCGAGTTATAAGCAAAAGTCTGAAATCTCGCACTCGTTAGTTAGAAAATGGCCGAGTAAAAACAAAGGAACACGCGACGCGAGCGTCGGTCGTTCCAATTGATACTAACTTTCAATTCAATTCAATTTATTACAGCAGTGAAAGACTGTTCGGTCATCAAAGTCAACTGTCAAAATTAGCTGTTAAACATCATTAACGGTAACAATTGAAATTAAAAGCAGAATTCAGACTATTTTCATCAATATACAAACTTCTTGCGCTCAAAGTCTTGTCCTTGACAGGAACCTTCCCTACCCCCACCCCCCAAATGATAATTGTTTGTAAGCCCTAATTAATTACGTTTTGAATTTTTTTGTGAATTTATAGAAGTTCATCTTTTCTAGCTGTAATGATATTCCATACTAAATTTTTGGTCCATTGTACTGCAAACACTTTTGAGCTGGTTACGATAAAATTCTAGTCGAGTAGTAGTTGTTTTAATGTTTTCTTCTGTTGTTGTGTGAATGGATGTTGTCTAACATTGTATAATTATATGTCAATATATTGCAGATATTTAAGGCTTTGTTGTGTACTTTGTGCATCAATTTAGCTATTTCAAGTTTATTAATATCATGCAGCTTTAGTATTTATAGCCTTGAGAATAATGGTGTTGTTTGTGTTCTTCTTTTGCTATGAGCGATGATTCGCATTGTTCTTTTTTATAATAAAAATAAAGGTCTCTGATTCAATTTGGAGGCACTGCCCCAACAGCTAATGTAATGCATCAAGTGTGAGTGCAATGTGCAATTATATACCATTACTAACGTTTTGTAGTCCTTATATTTTCTCAGGTAATAGAGAGTCCAGCAGCAAGCACTTGCTAATTTGATACAAACTTTTTTATTTTATGGTTTCCAATTCAGTGAGCTGTCAATGTACTCATTAATATTTGACATAATCGCTTTGTTTTATGATGTTTTCATCAATGTGCAAAGAGAATGCTGGTTTTTCTTTTTTGTTAGTTATGACCATGTATTCAGTTCCACTGCAGTTAATAGATATTTGATTTAATTTCATCCAGTTGCTGATGTGTTTTAATTCATTATTTGCTATTTTTTCAAGATCGCTGCTTATTTGGTGGTTTATGGTGAGAGTTGTGTCATCTGCAAAAAGTCTGACATCAAATTTGGTTGATCGGGGCATGTCATTTATGTAAATGATAAACAAAAGGGGACCTAATGCTGAACCTTGGGGTACACCACAAGTTATTTTTTTGTATCTGAAGGTACATTATTTACAATGATGTATTGTAGTCTATTAGTTAAATAACTCTCAAGTAGTTTTAATGGTAATCCACGAATGTCATATTTTTTCAGTTTTTTCATTAATATGCCATGATTTATACAATCCAAAGCTTTTGACAGATCTAAGAATAATGAGATAGTTGTTTTTTTCTTGTCAAGATTAAGCAAAATTTCATTGTAAGCATTAATTACAGTGTCACTGGTAGAGCTATACTTTACAAATCGGTATGGTAAAGGTATGGTATCTTATATTGATTTAAAATGGAGAGAAAAAGATACACTGACATCAAAATATGGCTTCTCTTAAAACACTAGATGTCTGAGGCTACTTTACACTGTACAGGAATAGGTTGGCGTGTGGGTTTGGGTGATAGTGACAATAACTACAGTACAATCACATAAGAGAGATTTTTAAATTACCGGTATGAATCTGAAATTCTTAACTCACTTCTCAGACTACAGTACTCTGGAACTGTAGACTCCAACAGTCAATAAAATTTTGTCATGCTCTCAGTAATGATTAATGATAAACTTTAATTTTGCATTGTAATGGGATCCTTCAGTTCTTAAAAAATAGCCGCTAGCCTACCGTACTGATATGCGACGTTATGCAACAAACTCAACAAAAGTTTTGACTTTACTACTTACACGTCAAAAAGCAAAAGTAGGCCTGCCGTACCAGTCAGCATTATGCTATATTATTACCAGAATCCATAGGTGGGCACAAGTCCGCTAATCGTTAATCCGTTAATAGCGAAGCTAACTTTTTCATTAACTCGTTAATCCGTTAAAAAGTTTTTTCATGTTAACGGACTAAATTAACTACCGTTAAGTTCTGTTAACTTCCGTTAAGGTTTTTATTGGTAATATCTTGCACCATTCATTCATCGTACCGGTACAAACAGTTTGCACTGGTAACACTTGGTGCGTAGTAGCACGAGTTTTACAGAAGCGAAGAAAGGAGCTCTTTTTTGTGGCAAATAATAAGCTGCAGCCTCATAGGTCTATTAATTATCGCTGTTCGAAATTTCCAAAGATTTTCCAATTGCAGCTTTGTTAGTGCATTTGAACTTATTTTTATCTTGCAATTAGATTAGACTGTAAAATGTAACTTCCAAAACACAAAAAGACCACCATAACAATAGATATTTTTTTACAATCAGCTCAACAGCGTCAATACGTGTTGTAGAAGCGATTGAATAAAAAGAAATGCAAATTACATGCAAAAAACTAACGAATTAACGGACTTTATTAACTTCCGTAAATCAAAGCTGAAAATAACGGATTAACGTTAACGGAGGTGTGAAGTTTGTTAACGAACTAGAGATTAACAAAGCTAACGTTTTGCATTAACTTGCCCACCTAGGCCAGAATTACATATGATATCAGTATCAGGCTATAGTATTTTGATTAATGATAATAATAATAATAGTTCTAATTTATCCCCTTATGGATAACACCAACAAGAGTCAACGCATCTGACTAAGGGGCCATAGTAAC